>JAYMTE010001836.1:0-12358 GCA_036897545.1 Pelargonium fulgidum
CGAGTCAGTTATTGATGTGACAGGATCAGACAGCTGGCGTCCAAGCAGTTAGTGATGTGACATGATCGGACAGTTGTCTCCGAGTTTATTAGAGTCTGTTAGCCAATCGGATGAGTTTGTTATCATCTCCGATGGAGTGGCTACAGTTATCTCTTGTGGAGCTTCAAACCGGACATCCAGAGGTAGGAGAAGAAGGCGTGTTTGAATTATTTGATTCCCACCTTTCTTTTATCATGTCGCTCACATGATGACTCCGTGCTTCATTTATGACATGGGAACATCTATAGAGATCGCTTCCTGGGGATTTTGTGGCGTGCTAGGGAGTTTTATCCTTACTCATCTGCGCCAGGTCCACACAAGGAGATTGCTGATTTTCATGCTGCCACGTGGCGTATCTTGACTGGTTCTAAGATGTCCATAATTTTTAGCATAAACACCTATTTGTCCAATTCAAAGATCTGATATGATATGATATGACCCAGTTCAACAAGGTAATTTCAAATTCTATTCCAAATTCAACATTAGGTTTTCAATAATTAAAATAAAGTTTTCGCCAAAACCAGACACCTCTGAGTCCACAGACAAGGAAGGGACGGCCTCCAAAGCTGGGGCTATATATATTTGACCTTATTGCAACACCTACAAACCATCTTCCAAAAACAAATATCTTCTTCACCTCTACTTTTATGCTTGCCAAATCCACTATTTGACCCTGCTCCACTTCCATAATTACTAAAATATATAGATATGGCGAGTCCAAACTAATACTTACCGCTTAAATTTGTGAAAGCAAAACGACTCTCGTTGGAGGCTGAACCATACGTGCAGCATCATTTTTAGCACATACAATATGATCTCCGTGGCTAGTATTGGGATTTAGTATCTACTTGTAATTGATCCAATGAAACAGAAGGTTCTTTTACGGGATTAACATAGTTATATTGATGTGCCTAATGTTCACTCATGCTTCATACAAGTATGCTAGAAAAAGAAAAAGATTAACTTCCAATACCAAGAAACAATCATACCTTGGGCCTATGGCTTTAATTATTGACTATAGCATTAGTTTCCAACACAAACTTACCTACTCAATATCCCCCCATTAGTTCCTCATCTGGCAATTCCTCATCATCTTCTCCACTCCCTTCTTCATCCTCTGTTTTTTCTGCAGGTTCCATTTGTTCCCCATTTGCCAGTTCCTCACTTTTCTCTCCAATTTCTTTAGAGTCAGGTCTCCTCGGACCAGGCGGCAACACATCATTTATTGTCTCCAACAATGCATCAAGTTCTTCACCAAAACGCTCCTCATGATTTTCTATAATCTATGGAATACAATAGGAAGAAATTAGTAGCAGCTATCCATACAAGCCAACATTTTCTGATTGAATATTAGTTTTAACCGGAAGCAAAATGAACTTAGATCAGCAAACCAAGTCCCAGAGTGCCAAATATGTGCTTGAATCATCAATCATGACTGTAGTTGTCTAAGCTTAAATTAAAATTAACAAATCAAAGATTTGTTTATTTATTAAGCTTTTCTAGGCATAAATGCGTACATGCATATGTAAAGTAAATAAGGCAGCTTATGTTGTTAGATTAATAAAATTAAACATTGAACTTAAATGATGACTTTTTATTTTTTGTACTCATTTTGTCAGTTGAGTGAGTGTAGTACACGAAGTCAGGGCCAAGAACCTTCAGAGAACAACAAATTTGTTGCAAGATAAAGCCAAACACATCGCAATTGCCAAAATTTAAAGTACAAAACTGTGTTTTGCAAAAGCTAAACATAAAATATAACTTCTACAGCAAACAAACCACTCTAAAGAATAACTCAAGTACCTCTCTTGGATTTTGGTTCTGGAATTACACAAATTTCTAGCTTGCTTAGGATGCTTTGTCAATCAAAGATAGCACGGATATAAATTATATAAACCAGTAACAGAATATTCTCTACTGGGATTAAACGATTAATATAAGAAAAACTATTCCCATCAGTCCTTGTAAAATTATATCTCGCATATTTTACACACTACTTGAACTTTAAATGAATCCACGAACAAAGTTTACAGTAAAGCCATTCTAAATCTTCACACTAGTTGATGCTTTGCTGAAACCAGCCTTTATACAGTAAAGTCATTCTAAATCTTCACACTAGTTGATGCTTTTTGCTGAAACCAGCCTTTATTTTGCATATTTGCATCTTAATTTCACTAATGTTGCATCAGATTGCAGAAGCACAGAATATGTAACCTCCAAAATCTTGCTATAGTTTTAACAGAAAATGAACCTATCAACTAATGGTTGATAACTTTTTTCAGGGAATGAAGATACAGTCAATAGGGTAATCTGTTCCAATGAATATGGAACTTTTTCCATAGTAGCGATGCTCAAGGGAAACTATGGCTGCTCCAAACTTCTTTGCCAAAACTGTATGAGTCCATGAAAATGGCACTGAAGAGAAGACCATGGAAATCTACTTTAATGAGTCCAAGTTGTTAATTATTAATAGAATCGGAAAAAAAACTACCACTTATGTTATTACACAATCTCAATGGTGTTTTATCAATTTCCATAAACTCAATTTGACCCCAATTTTGGATTCTTGCATAGCTTTCAATTCTCATCACCAAAATCAAATTTACCCAACAACATTAACATACAGATTGTAGCTAACTAGTGGTAGCTTAGGTTGCAGAGGCAGATCTGGAAGTGACAGAGCAGAAACCAACATTACAGACAGTGAAGATTGCTTCATAACAAAACATTATAGAAAGTGGCCAAGAGAATGATAAAACTGTGAAACTACAGCACAAAACAACACTCAGCTTGTACATTGTTCTTGTCTGCTTCCTCTTGCAAAGTTTGTTTATGGCCATTTACTACTACTATATATGTCTATGTGTGTGTTTTGTAACATATGAAATGAAAAGGGTTGGGTAAAAATACAGCATTAACTCTTTTTTGGTAACACTGTTAGAAAATAACTTGTCGTAAAATGTCAACATCTAACATTTTCATGTGATAATATAGCAAAATGGAATCGATTGACTTTGTCAACAAATTAAATCCATCTAATATGCATTTTACTAATGTAGACTATCAAATAGTCACTAAAAAGGGCTTTTTTAGGCTTATCTTGTTCCATGAACACTACTAGTGATGCCTACAGTTTCTCAAAGGGTTCATATTTCCAATGCAATTTGTAAAGTAGAAACAAAACAACTCCAGGTTTTATATTGTTATTAGTAGAATAATACAAGTCTCTCTTTTCTATTTTATTTTCTAAAGAGAAATCAAGTGTGTTGTGTCTTGTCTCACTGTCTTTTCTCAAGCTTCTCCACTGGCCATAAACAATGTTTGCAGGCTCTCTTGTCAGACACACCCCTCCTCTCTCTCTCTCTCTCTCTCTCTCTCTCTCTCTCTCCATGCAGTATCTGCCAAAGAACCTACACCATCTCTCTGCCCTACTTTTTTCAAACTTTCTCTTCACACCAAACCTGAACCCATGACCTAACTAGTTCCTCTCTCTCTCTCTCTCTCTCTAATTAATAGTAAATAAACCCAACAAGACCCCAACCAACACAACCCAATACTCATCCCTTTTTTCTTTTCCCTTCTCTCTCATTCTCTGTCAATGGACTTCCATATGAAGCAATGGAGGAACCAGGTTCAGGTGCATGAGTCAGACCAATATTATCCTTCTGCAAAGATGCCAAAACTCAACCTTGTTGATCATGATCACGATCTTCCATCTCCTGCCTCTGTCTCTGCTCTTCCTTTGTTTGTACCTCCACAGCACCCCAAGATCACCACCAATACCAACAACATGTCAGCATTGTTTCCAGATGCAACAGAGCCTCTTTCCAGTAACACACTTCTTCTTGAGAGAAACTCGTCATTTATAAATCTTATAAAGTTGAATTTATTGGCATTAACATTTGTTTGTATGTTAGGGACAGCAAGTTACTTCAGCATGGGACAGTGGCAAGAGCTGGAGCTGCAAGCTCTGATATACAGGTACATGTTGGCTGGTGCTGCTGTGCCTCCTGAGCTCCTCTACCCTATCAAGAAGAGTCTCCTTCATTCCCCAGCTGCTCCATACTTTCTCCCCCTCCCTCTTCACCATTATCAGCCTGCAGCTTGTAAGTGTTTTCTCTTTTCTTTTATTTTCTTCTTCTTTTTCTCAAGAAAATGTCAAATTCAAGATCAAGATTCTATGTACTTCCATTTCATGTCCTCATTGCTAGCTAGCTACTTCAAATAAATGTTCTTGTTGGTTTATTTATGGCTTGATGTTCTTGAGATGTGATTTTAATTTTTTGGGTCATGAAATTTAACCGTTGGGAGTGACTAATTAGTTGTGCTTGGTTGTGTGTTTCTCTTTTCTTTTTTGTCAGAAAATGTCAAATTCAAGATCAAGATTCTATATATGTTCTTCCATTTCATATCCTCATTGCTAGCTAGTAATATTTGAAGAAACATTCTTGTTGGTTTATTTATGGCCTAATGTTCTAGAAGATGTGATTAAATTTTTTGGGTCATGAAATTTAACCGTTGGGAGTGACTAATGAGTTCTGCATGGTTGTGGGTTAATAGTGTTGCAGTCGGGTTATTGGGGAAGGCTAGCTATGGATCCGGAGCCGGGGCGGTGCCGGAGAACCGACGGCAAGAAGTGGCGGTGCTCCAAGGAGGTGGTGGGCGGCCACAAGTACTGTGAGCGCCACATGCACCGTGGCCGAAACCGTTCAAGAAAGCCTGTGGAAATCCCCACATCCGCCGCCGCTGGTAGTGGTGGTGCGGCTGCTGGGACACCCAGAACCGCCAATACCGCGGCTGCGCCGCCTCTGACGGCAGGATCCGGCGTTGACCATTTTGACCTCTCCGGGCCATCACCTTCCGTTGATCTTCTCAACCTCAGCCAAAGGTAACAACTATTAAACACTAACCTTTCTTGGTTTCTTTTAAGCTTTTGATTTTTTATGAGTTCTTTGATTGATTATGTAGATAATTATATTTTCAGATTTTGTGGGACATTTCTTCATTTGTATATTTGTTCCATTCATTTCGACGGTTTCAATATTTAAGATAATATAAGTAAAAATGAGTAGGACCCTAAACCCTCAACAAGGTCTAGATTTGGGGTGATAATTTTTGTGCTCGGGTTTATTATTATGTTAAATAAGTTCCTCCGAACTTGAATCAACTATTAGACGGGTTGAGCAACACAACTAAAAAGTTCTAAGTAATTTAGTTAAAAATTATACTGTCCAATAAGACACGTTTAAATATGTATTAGTATTGATCCGGCATTATCCAATTTATTTGACCCAGATTAAGATAAATTTAAAATCTTCTTAAATTCATGTCCTGTAACAACCAATGACCTCAATTCTCAGCCTAGTACGGACAAACGTGTGTGAAATCTTTCAAAGAACAATAGATTCTACTCAAACCGACCCCAACCACAGCTTTAATTTTCTTTGAGAACCCATAACCAATGATGCTTTATTGCTTCTGCTATGCTAATGTTCCTCAATCTATGTACCACATAACTATCTTATGGTTGGCTTAATATTTATTGGCTTTTTTTAACTTATTCTCGTGTCCCGCCATACAGTTCCTCACGTTCAAAACATGAAAACAAAGCCCTCTTTGGCACCCACAGTGAAGTCTCCGGGGACGGTAGGTCTGACGGGCATGTCCTGAGGCATTTCTTCGATGACTGGCCACGAACAACCGATGGTGATGGAAGCAATGGAAGTCCCATGAGCTCCACTACTGTAAATCTAGACTCTTCCTCGGATGTTTCTTTGAAGCTGTCCACTGGTGTTGGAGACGAGCCAGGGTCCAGAAATGGCAATGCTGAAGGTGAGCAGCAGGCACAAGTGAACTGGGGCTCGGGATGGACCTCGAGCCATGTCGGTTCCATGGGAGGGCCGCTCGCTGAGGCGTTAAGGTCGTCCTCCACGACCTCCCCGACCAGTGTTCTGCATCAGTTGCCTCGTGGTTCAGCCTCGGACACGAGCTATGTTAGCACCTAGGATTTAATAACTATGTTTTCATGCTGAACAATGTATTATGATGTGTGCGTCATTGGGATAATTCTCTTAATAAGCAATTGAATATAATTTTCCGTGAGCAGCACTGCAAATAGTAACAGACACTCTAGAAATTAACACTACAGCGTGCTATGCAATGGAAAACTGTCTTGGTAACATCCTCAATAAAATGAAACCTTGAAACTTTAAAAAAATAATATAATTGGTCTCCTTGAGCCCCGGATGAATACTGGGTTTCTGGGCAGATTTTCCTTCACCTTATTCGTCTCGAACATTTCAGAGTGGTGAATTGGATAATATTATTATTGTGTTGTTCTAAGAGGGCTGAGACCTGAGTGGTATAGAATAGTTTCAGTCTCGTACCGGAGCATAAACCACTGCTGTTCTACAAGGTGCATATACCAGGAAGGAATTAGGCCGGTCATCGAACCATCCATCCTGCAGAAATATGGAAGTCACTTGCAATTTAGTAGGGAGGAGATTGAGATACATTTCTAGGAATGGAGGGGATAGAACTTTCTTACTCGGGTGAAGTACTCGGCGTTGTGATCAATTCTTTTAAAGCCTCCGAACAACTGGTCATCTGAATCCAAGACAATCTGAAATCGAAAGATGACGGTTTATATCTGCTGATGAAAGCATGGCACACCAGAGGCATAAGGAGGCTGAAGGATGCAGATCATTGCATATTAACTGCATTATCTTTTACCGGCATGACACAGTGTATTACAATGAAAAATTTATGCAGAAATCAAAATCTGGCACATATTCTCTACATGTTACCTTTCAAGTTATACTATTACCGGTCAGAGAAGTTGAATGGTTTACGAAAAAGTTCAGGAATCTGATACCAAACCCATCAGTTCTGGAACAATGGGTCCATCATGTACTATCAACACAAAAGATTGGAAATAAAGTGTCTTCACTCCAAACTACTGTTACGGGATGTTTAACATTTCGGATTATGCAAGGGGAAATCTTGTTTGGAATGAGATTGCCGATGCATTGTCCAAATTAAAGCCGTCTGTAACACAGCTCTGGCTTTAGAGTACTTGAATCAAGTAGAACCAATAGGTAAATGTTATGAATAAATGTGAACCAGGAAAAAGGAATAGCATACTATACCTTGTACTTTCCTGGTTTTAAGCAGCCAACTCGGAAGTCAGAATAGCTGTTAGTCCAATGAAAATTGAAGACAAAAACAAGGTCTCCTCTTTCAAAGACAATTACCCGATCACCTTCATCTTTGTGTGATATATACTGGTGCTTAGAACTCATGAACTGCATCAATTATCAATAATTGAGTTTTTCAGTGAAAAAGCCAACAGTTAGTAGCATATATCTGAAAGTAAGCATGCTCTGGTAACTTTATTCTGCAGTAGAATCATCCATGCGAGAGCAGAAGATGATGTCAAATAAGATTTAGTATCCACAACAAACACTACACTCACCAATGACACCACAAAGAAACAAACAAGGACACAAACTTTATCCCATTAAGAGAATCTTATTCAAAGAGGGTGAGACTGATCTAAGATGCTCTTTCTTCTTGTTTCTCTTCAATAGTTGTATAGGGGAATATAAAAAGCAAATAGGAGCAGAGGCCATCTGCATTAGGTGTATCTAAGTGGAGCAAAAAAATACAATGAAGACTAAATCTGTAGCATCTAAAATTCTAGAGAGCCAAAACAGGAGAGTACATTTTATTAAAGGCAGGTCAGATAGGCCACCGTATCAAGTACTATTGGAACCAGAGAGAAGGGTAAAAATAAATACAATAAACACTTTGACTACTATTTAACTCCTAGAAAACAAGAAAAAGAGGGAGAAATTGCTCAAGCTGTCAAGCATTTCCTCCCTCTTTTCTTGCAAGAAAACTTCTAGGTTAGGACAAACAACCTTCAAAACTAGGATTTGAACAAGGAAATGGACAGGAATAGTGAGAGAATTGTAAGCACTTATAAAACTTACACCATAAGTTTCTTCTAAATGTTGCATTGCCTGATCAAATTCTTGCAATCCGTGGTATCGTAAAAACTTTGCATCCCCCTGAATAAGCAAACCAAAGATAACGTAATGTCCACATGAAAAACATAACTGGGAAACTTGAGAAAATGAAGTTAATTTCTACAAATTATCTCCACAATGCATATAGTTTGCATTCATATTTATAAAACACCCGCATGCTCTTTCAAGTATTCATCCATAATTAATAACCCACACTAGCAATGCAACACAAGCCATGGAAGGAACTTACCAGATCAAATCTGCGTCGGCATTTATCATAGCTGAAATTGTTTCCTGGTATGACTTTCCCGGTAGGTAGTTTCTGCTGACCTCTTGGAAAATCAATCCACTCTGAATAAAAGAGTAGTAAAGGAATAACCTCAAATCCTTGACAAAAACAAATTGAAAGCAGTTCATCTCATTATTGATAAAAAATAGCAAAACTCAAAATTTATTGTTGGTCATGGCCCAACCCATCTTACCAGGATGCCCAAATTCATTCCCCATGAAATTCAAATATCCTTCTCCACCTAACCCCATGGTAATAAGCCTAATCATTTTGTGCAAAGCTATTCCACGATCTATTACTGGTGTTGATGGTTTCTCCAAAGCCATGAAGTCATACATATCCTGATAAATAGAATTGGATGTAAGAATATAATTAATTACATAGTTAACTTAAAATGCATGTGTAGAGTGTTCTAGTGATAATAAAAAATAGTTAGATATACTCATAAACAGTAAGAATCTCGTGTACTGGGTTGCCTATAATTTGAGGAATGCACTAGTAAACTTCATTCCAACCTAAATTTTTTTAAACCATTAAGTGGAGGACCCAACTATTGTATCAAGTGTTTTCAATGTGAGATACTTTGGACCAAGGGTCACATGAGTGGCAACAAAATGGAAGCAGGAGGATATTCTAGAGTGCAGTTCTTCCTTGTCTAAGAAAGTACATGCAAAAGCATCTAGTAACACTTCTGTAGTGTCTGCTTGTGTGTGTATGAAGACTAAATAGCAATAATGATGTCACATACTACATTAGTTAGTTTTAGGCTATAACATCAGACATTTACTGGAATTTACTATATAGGATAAAACCATAGAACATAGCATAATGCTTATATTATGCATGTCCTTAATAGTTAGTATTATTCACAAAAAGAATAAGAATCTTTTTAACCTTGTCCATCAACCAGAATGCTATTGTCTTGTCACCAACTAGAGCTTGGTCATGACTTTCAGCATAACAAATGCACTTTTCCATCCACCTTCTATTGGTAAGAGTGTGAACAATATCTCCCATCTGCCAAGTTTCATCCGGTTTCCTACATGTAATAAAAACAAAGAGTAACTACAGTAATTTCTGAAACACATACTGACATCACCAATGCTTGAACAAGAAACCAAGTCTAAATCAATATCTAATATATCCTTTCTTTAAGAAATAGTATGCATATTTTTATCCTGGACAATCCATGGTTAATTTGCACGGTGAGATATAGAAATATGGCCCAGAACAAGTCCAAAAAGGGGACGAACATTTATTTGATATTGCAGGCAAAGTAGGCTGTAGCCCCGTCATAAGAATAATGTGGCAATCAAAATTTATGGTAGTTTCTTCAATATGGAGAATTTAATTTCATGAATCATCCACAACAAACAAGAGTCTTCATAATCTGGATTTGACTTAACCATAAAAAAACAGAAAGGGTAGAAGGAACTAAAGTATCAGAATAACATTAGGAGTTTTCAGAGAGACATACTGGAGGAGCTCAATCCACTTATCAGCAACGGCCATGTGCAGACGGTAATCAAATCCCACGCCACCATCCTGACGAGGAATGCAGAATGTTGGCATTCCACTAACCTGTAGAGAAAAAAATTTAGAACAAAATTACAAAATGTTGATCAAATGGTCAATGTCAAGACTCAATAGTCATAAAGTGGAGGCTTATTAAAGAGCCTAGAGTTAAAAGCGGAGATGAAGGAGACGACTGTCAAATACTCAAATTTTCATTGCCTGAACTGAACCATTCCCAAATGAAAACAGCTTAATGGCAGGTTATTGCAATACTTCCTATTGTACTGACGAGCAACTAATACTTTTTCCATTACCATTAAACTCACAAACACCTATACTCCAATATTTCCTGATAAAAGACTCGCTCAACAGCACAATTGTACGAAGTTTGAGTTACCACCCTGACTCCTAATGAGGTACAATGACATACATGAAAAAACACCAAATTTATTTTCTAGTAGAAGCATATTAAACACAGTTAATAAGTGCATCGTTAATATAAAGAAGAAAGCGTATGGCAGGCATATAAAAGAATATAATTTCCCCATGTACCACTGTATCTACATATAATAATGTAATGATATCTCAGAAAATGCAAGTTCATTTGTGGGATAATTAACATACATCTTCACCAATGGTAATAGCCTCGGGGAAAAGACCATGAATGAGATCATTAACCAGCATTAAATAAACCACAGCATCTACGTCAGTTGTCAAGCCAAAATACTCCTCGTACTGTCCAGTAAATGTTACCTACATAAAAATGATAAATATATATGTCAGATGATTCTGTCAGTATGATAGGATAGCAAATGTAATGGTGAAAAATATGCATAATGCAGCAGGTAAATTAACATCTAAAACACTAGTAAATCAACAAATGTGCAGACATACGAAAGCATACACGCACAAGCATTGATATCATTGAGAATGTTGTTTCTAGGGTAGTTTTATATTACATTCTAAGATGCTCCTAATTGTTTGAATGTTATCATCACAGTTTATCATTCACTTTCAGAATTACTTTTCTAGTTGGATTCAAATTCTTTCTTTTTACTCATTCCTATAAGAAATAATCTTAAATTGGAAACAACATAAAATGCAAGGCTGAAAAGGATAAGGCATCACATTCAATGTGTGTCATTATCTATAGCTAAAATGGAAACAATATATCAAGAACGGAAGGAAAATAATACTCATGTAATTAAACTGAGAAGGTGATCCTAGCCACGGAGAAGAAAAAAAACTACCATTGAGTGCCAAGTTGCTGTCAAGAAACATGTATAATGACTGTACCTCTTGTCTAATCATAACAAGAAATAAAGAACTTCCTTTTTTTTAATTATAAAAAAAAGGTTAGTGTAGCTAGTAAAGAAAGAGAATCAAATATAAACTACGAGCATAGAGAAGACACCTGCAATCCATGGTGAGTGTACATCATTGATGTCACACCATCAAATCTGAATCCATCAAACTTGTATTCCTCCATCCACCATCTCGCATTTGAAAGAAGAAACCTTAGTACCTACACCAACGAGTAAGCTAATTTGAGGAAATTTTTATCTTTAGAGACAATCCTTTAAAATGTTGCAAGATAACACATACTTCCCAGCTTCCATAGTTGAAGAGTCGAGAATCCCACATCCAATGATAACCCCGTGATCCAGCGTGGAAGTAGTGACTATCAGTTCCATCAAACATGTTCAGTCCATCCATCACATTATTTGATACATGACTGGATACATTTTGATGAGCAATTAGTAATTAGAATGCAAGCAAGTTGAGAATAATATAGAATATAAACAAAAAGAAAGTTGATAGAACTCAAAGGCTCAAAGGAAAAGATCCATAGGACATATCAATTAACATGGCATCTTAGAGGAAAGTTTCATCACATTAGATAGATCCATAGATATCAATTCAAGCTCGTCTGCTATCAAACCCCAGATTTGTGTAGGTTAGAAGTTAAAATGATATAATTGATAAACGACATGAACTAGTATATACTCGGAGCCAAAGTGAAAATTATGAGCACGTTCTTCATCAATGAACATCATTTTTTTGGGTAATGAATATTGGTTTCTTTAGCATTGGTAGTAGAGGATTCGTTTCCATCTAAAGTAGGCTAACATGGACATTTGCTTACATGCAGAAAAATGTAGGGCAAGCAACAAATAAAGTTGAATAATGAGTTGTTAGCCACTACTTGCATAAATGTATGCAGACACTTTATCAAACATGTCACTTTTTGGTAATGTCCATAGTTAAATGCAATAGCTATGCATAGTTATGCTTCCATCATGACTAGTTTGTTGCAGAACTTAGTCATTACCTATGAACAATATCCATTAGAACAACCAAACCTAGCTCATGAGCTCTGTCGATCATAGACTTCAGATCATCAGGACTTCCACAGCGACTGCTTGGTGCAAAGAAGTTTGTGACATGGTACCTGCAGCACATGAAAATAAATTTGCAAGTTAAT
>JAYMTE010001837.1:0-12357 GCA_036897545.1 Pelargonium fulgidum
GCCCGTCAAATCCATATTAGTATTTCAATTTAGAGCCAAAGTTTGCAGTAGTAGCGCTATGTATTGTACAAAAGGGGTAAAATATAGGTTATGTATTCTTGGTATGATAAAAGTAAAGGTCTGTCTATTTGCCGAAGATAGGTAAGACAATGGTTAGTAATAAAGCTAAGGGCTATGTTATGCTTTTATGTTAGTTTAGCTTAGGATATAAGGATCCGCGTCAATACCTTAAGGGAGTCCAATATAAAGCTTAAACCTATAAATAGCTTTTCCTTTTTCCGTTATAGCATAAAGAAATGTATTTGAAAATTACTTATTTATATAAAAGGACTGGGAATTTCTTATAAGAGAGTCGCAGAGCATAAAAATTTTCTTTAATAAGATAAGGTATACAAAATTTGATACTAAAAGCAAGTTGGCAGGTTATCCCTAAGAAGCAAGGTGAACAGAGTCTTTCCAGGACTTGTTAGAAACTAAATCTTTCGGAAATCTCTACTCGTATAAAATGAAAGATAAGTTTATACTAGATAGGTAAGGAACACCCTATAGCTAAAAAGAACTAGTATCTGATAACAGGGAAAGCGAGATACATTATAATGTCTTGTACCAAGTACAAGATATAGGTTTTTCATGTTGCTTGGGCTAGTTGAATTACTTGTTAACAAAGAACTAGAGCTTAGTCCTTGAAAACTAATAGAAAAACAGCTTACCCTATACTTATTAGGCTCAGTAGGACTCGAACCTACGACATAACCGTTATGAGCGGTACGTTTTAACCAATTAAACTATAAGCCCTCTTTTGTGGTTGCAATAGACTTACTTATCTGATTTAAATGTACATGTATACTCTTTTTTATCTACTACTATATAGATTAATTTTAGATAAATTGGAAGACTGTTCCGTAAAGTGAATGGTTTAAAAACCCGAGTCCGAGGATATAAATGTAGAGTAGGCTCTCGCTGAATTCTAAAATTCTCGTTAGGATGGAGGAGAAGCTTTTTATAAACTATATTAGAAATTCCTGTTAAAATTAAGAGAAATGAGGATCCTTGGGGCGTGAAGTTCGAAAAAGAAGACTTAATGACTTTCTCACTAAAGGATTTTTCAAAGGGTACTGCAAAACTTTAATAAGCTTATTTCGTGATGGGAAGAGAAAAAGCGAAACCTTGTCAACAGCACGGGCCCCCAGCTAAAAGTCAATTCATAAGTTCAAAACCTGTCTCAACTAAGTTTCAAATTAAAAGGCCTGTTTCCATCTATATTTTTTCGTTTTTCTTAAAACTCTGCAATATATTGGCAGAATTTGCATTTATCTAATTAAAGCTGGGCCGGTTGTTGGAAAACAGCTAGCTCCTTTTAATTTGTATTTGTAACGATCAACCCCATAATGCTGCACTTTACGAAACTCTTATAAACCCGGGATTCTTGGGGGTAATTAAAGAGTATAATTTACTAGTACCTGTTTAACGAACGATACCGGTTATAAAATCTGGAAAGTAATCTCTATTTCTTTTAGCGGCCTACTGACCGCACAACTTTATAAGAGTTTAGCATGGTACTTTTTGTTATGCTAGTGTAATTTAGAGTTAAATCCAATTATTTAGATAGAACGAGTACTTTAAATTAAAGGTGTCTTTCGGTAAATTAAGTGCCTACCGAAGAAAGAGTGGGAAAGATAAAAAATCTTTTTTAATGATATGATTTGAGGGGGAATGCCTGCTCTTTTGTGGCTAGTTTTTATCTTTTATATAAGTAGTTTTTTAATTAGCCAAAATTCTTACTTAGCTTTTAAAAAGTATAGCGTTTGGAATTAATTAGTTATACTTAGGTACTCCTATAATATAGAGTTTATTTTATAGCTCGATCACAAATATTTCCACTGGAAAAGTCAAATTACACAGAGGGAGCCGGTTTTTAATACCCGTCTAAGGTCGACTCCGTAAGAATCCAGGTTATCTAAAATCTAGTATATTCTACATATATAGAGTATCAGAATGGCATGTATTGTCTCATCCTTTAAAGTAAATTACTCGTTTTAACACGGAAAAAAATGAAAATGCTGAAAGCAAAAAGCTTTACAATCAATATAAAATTTTACTAAGTCCTGCTAGAAAAAGAGCACTAATTGCATTTTTGTAGGTTGTTCTTCTTTCTCAAAAAGTCTAAAATATTGTAATTTACTATATGAAGCTATAAGTTTATGCTCGTTCTACTACTTTTTACTCCTGTTCATTTATAAAGCTAATTGACACTGTGAGCAACTGGATCTTGGTTTCATAGTAATTATGTGGCATGTCCTTTTTTGTACAATATAACCGGAAACATCTATTTTTAATAGAGAAAATACTGTAAGTATTACTAAATGAAAATTTAATAACCATAGAATACTTGTATTTATTTTGACTTTTTAAGTATACTGTGCTTTATGTAAGGTCTATCAAAACATAACAAGATTTTATGCATTTATGCTGGATTTACCCCAATACCCATTTTAGGGCGCTCCCTGCCCAAGGTTTAAATTACCTAGACTTTGGAGTCTGCCGCGTATTAAGACTCTTGTTGAGCTCAAAACATTGTCAAACTAGATACTTTTAATAAATTTATAATTCAGTAGTGTCGAGTCCTATATATCTTTAAACTTGAAAAAAGCCCCGATTCTTTAGGTTAGAAAGCGGGAAATCAATTATTAAAGATATATTCGTTAATTTCTAGTTAGTATGAATCCACCGAGTTTAATTGGTTAAAGCAAAGCTCTTCTTTAGAGTTACAGGCCTCCGCGCGGATCCTATAATAAGTAAGGATGTACCATAGAATTGAGTTTTTAAGAAGGAAATTGAATCCCAATATTAGGAAGACTTCCTTTTTACACATAATAAAGGAAAGATCAAACAGATACCCAACTATTTCCTGGGCTTGTAATAATAATTATCTGTAGTCTTTTCCTATTTATTAATTGTGGAGGAATGCAGAATAGCTTTCACTTATTGTTTCGCGCTGAGCATACTCTTGAACAAAAGGAAGGGGTAATCCTATTCCTATGTCTTGACTCAAAGCTTGGATTTGTTACAATAAAGTAAGTGTATTTGTGATCACTCAGTATATAATACTGTGCGGTATCCTGTTATTTGTGAGACTTTATCTAATATTTATGGATTAGTATTTAGTGTGTATAAAAAAGGATGGGATTTGGGCTAATCATTTATTTTGAGCGCATCTCGTCTCCTGAGAATATAATATACGCAGGTTTCATTCATTATCAATAGAATTTCTTATTTCAGGGAATCCCGTTTAAAATAGAACTTTCTTAGCTTGAATAGATTGTAAAACCTTATGAGTTTTGTACCACATTTCCTCAAGGAGACTGGCCAGAGTAGTCGCAGGCTAGGCATAAGAATCCCTGTATTGGGCTGGCTTTGAAAAGCCTCAGTAATCCCTCGTAAAGATAAAGAAACAGTATAGGTTGGTGAACTAATTTTGTTTGTATTCCCATTAATTCTTTTCCCACAAATCAGACAATTCGGGGCTATCCTTCGTCAAACCCGGTGTTTCTTTTGATATAACTAGGGAATTTTGTTTGTTAACCTTTTTACTGTAAGAGATCCTTCTTCTAATTGAATCTTTCTGTTAAGTAGTTTTCAATCTAATTATAAAACAGAAGAACTTAGATAAGAATCTTTTTTACAGATTACACTTTTATCTCCTCAATTCAAGGTATCTCTCTCTTTCCTGTTCGATCTTCAAGAAAAACAAAGTAGACTTGATGGAGTATAGCGAAGTGGTCAAGCACCGGTTCATGGAACCGGCATGTAAAGGTTCGAACCCTTTGACTCCAGTATCAAAAAGTAATCCATCAATCGAAAAATGAGAATGGAGTATTTTAGAGTCAAACTTCCAAGTATTATAAGAAATTCTTTACCTATAAACTATTAAAAACTGACGAATAACTTACAGATTATATAGAAAAAAAGAGTTTTGGTTAACAAAGAAGGAGATGACCCTTCCTTGATATTGCTAAAATTGGGAATATAACCTTCAATGTTTTTTGATCTCTGGATTTAGCCTTTTACAATCCATTTTTCACTTCCTTAAGGGCTATTATTTCAAATCCGTGGGTTCGGTTCTTGCTTGATTATATTACAAGATTTGCCTAGCTGGAGGAATTCCTAGTGAAACTTTTTTTCTAGGTTGGGCATTTCATAAACTCTTATTTTAAGGCAAGTCGATAAAAGCAGCTATCGAAAAGAGCTAGGTTTACTGGGCTGCCTCACATATATATGCATTTAAGGTTTACGTCAAAGTGACAAGATTTTAACAAACAAACGGAACCCTTTCAAACGAAGACCTAAGAAATAGAAAGATTCTACTTTTCAGAGTGGGGAGTCCTATACTATTATCTATAAGTACTGCGTAATAGGGCTAAAAGTAAAAGGGAGTCTTGTCTTAACTAGGTGTTGAATTAAAGTACAAAGTCTCTTACTTTCAATTCTAGACTTTTAAAAGGACTTCCTTATGCACCTTTTATAAGTACTAACTAAGTATTACTGACTACTTATTGTAAAGCTGGGTTCGAACCCGAACCTCTTAGTTCTGTTCTAATTTATACTGAGTTTGGCTCTGCTTCTTTCATAAAGTATTATTAATTATATAAAGGCTTTTAGATTACAAGATAGTAAACCAAGAAATTGCTAAAACAACTTTAAAAGCTACGAGGAACTGCTTATAGTATCATGTAGAAAAGTACTCAGGATCAGAGAGGGGTTGCAAGTGAACAACTAGGAATCGGGGGTCTCCTTCTATTCAAGTTGAAACCTTCTTGTTCTAGCTAGCACTTAAAAATCCCTTGATTGATAAAGGTTCCAGTTTAATTTCAATTGAAGTTTCTTAACGTTTTACAAGGAACACCTTAAAGGAATTTTACTTAAATAAGACTAATGGAGCTCGGCTTACCAGGTAGCCTAAAAAGGACTCTTTCCTTCCTCTTTTCAATTTCGTTGTGCCTTATAAAAAAGTAGGTAATGGGTAACCTCTATATGTCTAAAACTTCTACTGGGTATGCTAACCTTGTCCCCGGAGAACGCTAGAATAAACCCTCAGGAACACCCTTTTAATTAGTACTACTAAGTAGTCTAAACCATGCTAAAGCAATGATAAGATGTGTCTTGTACATTTGTTGATCGAAAGTTATCCTATTCGGAACCCTTGTACAAACAAGTTTTAATTCATATGTCAAGGACAAAAATTCTAATACATATATATACCTACCTCTTTATCTTGTTAGTATCTCAGAAAGACTTAAGTTACTGTTGAAATATTTTGTAATAGATTTCCTTATATGCCGCCTCTGAAGCTTGGGTCACCTTGCTGGGTTGGTTTGTTTATAATAATCTACGCGGAAATACCTAATTTAATAGAATTACTCTCCTTTTTTTGAGCTAGGTCCAAAGTATAGTAGCCAGAGGGGTCCGGCATACATATTGAAGTTATAAACACCGGAAAACTTATACTAGTGAAAATGTTGTGCAGAAGCTTCTTTGTTAGAAGAATAAAGTATAAGACTCGAGCCGTTACCCTCTTATAAGTCTTCCCCTAAGTAGCCTGAAATAAAACTGGAGTTCCCAATATTTGTAATAAACTTCATTCAACTGCCTTCGAAGAATCTTATTATATTTACTCAATTACTTGTACTCTCTCAGCCTTCTTATTTATACTATAAAGTCAAAAAATACCTAGAACTTTATTTCACATCTACATAAAAGCAAAAGGAAGACAAAACTATTACCGATTTCTTGGAATGCTTTTAACCTACCTTAGAGACTAGCAGACTAGAAAAGCATAGCAACCTACTTCCCTTGACGCAGATACTGGAAACCACTAACAAAAAAGAGCTTCTCAACCCTTCCTAGTAAACTTGCCTAAGGAAAATTCCTTGTGAGTGCTAGTCAGTATCTCTAGCAAGTGTAAATCTAAAACTCTCTAGGACATAGGTAGCTTTCCTTAGAGTAATGAATTTAGGGAGTTTAGAGTAGAGTCTATTCTCTTTACTCAGATTACTTTGCTTAGTCTTTCTCAGGTTCTCAATAGTCTAAGGAATTCGGGTATTTGCTTTTGAACTTTATTCTTTACTTTCATATGTCCTTATTTTCTGCTTTTAGGATTCTGGGTTGGCTTCTGGTTTCAGGGTTTTCCAATTCAAGATATAAGGAATGTTTAGCTAAAGTCAAGAATTTTCCGGTTCAGTCAAGTGAAAGTCTGGTTTTTTTGGGCTTATAGTGTAAGGGTTTAACTATCAATATACCAAAATGACCCTTAACCTCCTAAACTTAGAAGGTTTAGTCGGTAACAGAGATTCATATATTCACTATTAAGGCTCTACCCTCCAAATAAGAGCATAAAACGGGAGGAATTCTCCTTTAAAGGGTTACTTGTTATTAGTTCCCGTATCTGCAGCAAGTCAATTTGATTAGCAAGTAAGCTTCTGAAGTATGCTTTTTTTCTAGTTTTCTAGAAAGATTGACTCTAAAAGGGTCTCCAATCTCAAATCCCATTAACTCTTCCAAGGTATACTTGCGATGAGGCTTTTCTAAAAGGAGAAAGATAGGTATGAAGATTAAGATACAGACTTAGAGAGTTTTAGGGTATTGGGCTTAAGAAACAAGTTATAAGTAAAAGGGGGTTGTGAAAGAAGGTATACAGAAGACTAGGAAGGCTCTAAAGGCAAAACAGGAGGGCTGTAGGTTCCAGAATTTAGAACAGGTAATAGTAATAAGCAAGCAATAGGCAATAAGGAAGGCGTTCTTATTCTATACGATATATTTAAGATTTCAAGTACAAGGTATATCCAAGGCACTTATAAGTTAAGTAAGCAAGAGAAGTTGTTTTCCTCTACAATTTTCTAAGGGGAATCCTATTAGTAGGAGAGTAGTTTCTTCACTATCTTTTCTTAGAAATAGTACAAACAAGTGTTTGAGTGAGATAGAAATAGCCTTTAATTCAATTTAGAGTTAACGACGAAAGACTAAATACAAAATCTTAAATTCCAGAAGCTAGTAATATAGGGAAATTTCAAAGGTGAAGTAGTAGCCCTCACAAAAGGATTGAAGGAATTTCGTACAAAGTCTTGGGAGTATAAAAAAGCTAAAACTGAAGTAATGTGTTTCCTATCTAGTAAAGGAGTGGAGGCTAAAGTCCTCGGTTTCCAAGTTCGTTAGTAAGTCTGCTAAAAAAGTCTAACTATTTGTATTTGGGAGGGCCTAAGAATTTTCTAGGATTAGAGGTTCCTATTTTTTTGAAGAAAGGTATAACTAAGGTACAGGTTA
Source organism: Pelargonium fulgidum (assembly GCA_036897545.1). NCBI lineage: Eukaryota > Viridiplantae > Streptophyta > Magnoliopsida > Geraniales > Geraniaceae > Pelargonium > Pelargonium fulgidum. Next base: position 7,318 of record JAYMTE010001837.1, read on the forward strand.
TAGGAGTGTAGGTATGGAGAGTATTACAAAGATTAGGAGTACTCTAGCTCTGCAGAAGAGTGCAGGTAAGATCGAGACTAAGAACAAGGTAAAAAGATAGAGAATGTTATAGCTATGATAGTAAAAGGAAGGGTCTTTTGCTGGAGTCTTTTTAATGTAATTAAAGATTTTTTACTGAGCAAGAACTGGGTAAGTCAGGTGGCGGGCTGCCCCTTAAATCTTTTGTAGAAGCTAGATTTTTTTGGAAGTATTTACACTTAAGGGTATAATTAGAGTATAGGCTGCATTAAGACAAAGACTAAAGGGAAGGGTCTATCTCATAAGGTACAGCACTAGAGGCTTGAAAGGAAGATTAAGTAAGTCAGAATTGTGGGATAAGAACATAGAACTGAGGGAATATACCTTACTTAAACAACGAAAGAACATCTAATACTATCTATAAATATATAAGACTATAATAACTCTCTAATACATGTATAAGTCTAATACATAAACTAACTCCATTAGCTCTATAAAAACGACAAACAAGCATAACAACAAGCTCCAAGATTCTCCTTCTATCTCTTCTAGTACTTCTCTAACTCTAAGTCCTACAAAGAAGAAAGGTATATCAATCAAACAGGGTATTAAAAGAACTCAGTCAAGATCCATAAGTAAGTCATAAGAAGGCTTAAGTCAAGATAAGAATATGAAGAAGAGTCTGGGATTTTTTAAGGCAAGTAAGGCTCCTAAGTTTCCGGTTAAGAGGTAAAGAACTGAGTTTGTGTTTCTTTGTTTTATAAGTTTCCAAAATTTCGGATTTAAAGTAACTTCTTTCTCCCAGCTCAAATTAAGTGATAATATAAGTTACAAGGAATTCTTCAATGTTTAAAGGGATTTTATAAGTTCCTCTATTTTTCATGCTACAAAGATTCTACTCCTTATCCTTATCTAAATGATTTTATTCTTTAAATGGTAGCTCTTAATCCAATTGAAGACTTCCTTGCCTAGTTAAGTAAGTTCGTACTCGTTTTTTTAATAAACAGGGAATCTAATTAGTAAGCTAAGCTTGCCTAGTCAATAAGGTAGTATAAGCAATAAAAAACAGGAACTTATAAGTGGGTGGGTTATTTATAGACTTTTTGTTTACAGTGATAGGGAAACCATTACTTCTTTCAGGTATTTTTATTTTCTATTGTAGAGGTTGGTATAGAACCAGATATTCCCTTAGTTTTTTGTGCTTATGATAAGACCAAACAAGTCTAGTTTTAGGAATGAAGTGAAAGTCTGTCTTTATTGTTGTTACTGGGTATTTCTCTTTCATTCAGCTTTTTTAACAAGATAAGGAATTTAAGACAGGCTAGAAGCTCCGTAAGACCAATATTATTCCTAAGAAAGTGAAGCCAAAGTCATGTGTTTTTCTGGTAAAGGGCTGTCATAATGCGAGGTTAACTATACTTAATACTCTAATTAAGAAGTCAAGCCTCTTTCTTCTATTTTATTCTATTATTAGTATTTAAAAGTTATGGGTCTATTTTACCATTTACAAGAGGACTCCTAAGGGATTTCCGATACAATGAAGAATATGAAGCTATATCATAGTATTAAATATAGGATTCCTTTATGATAGGGGTACTTCTATAAAAGTCTAAAGTTACGCGTCACTAAAGTAGCTTCTTTTATAGTAGAAAAGAGATTAACGGAACAAAAGTGAATTGATCACATAATTAAAGAATTGATATACATATCATGATCGTGAAAAGAAACATTTGCAAAAAAGTAATACCTTTAGTATACCTAAATAAAGTAAAGTAAGTATAAGAAATTCAGGAGTATTTGAAGGCTTAAGGTTAACTAGGTTTAGAAATCCTCTTTATAAAATGTTGGGTATCCTATCTCTGTCACTGGTCAGGGACTCTCATCTAGTGGGGTCTGGCTGTTATGGTTATCTCTCTTTGTACTTATACAGGCACTGCTTACAGGTTATCCTAACTGGCAATAAGTGTCTTACTTAGCTTAGGAACACTTTCTATAACTAGGGATTAGCACCTTTTCAGGGTATGGATCTCTCTAAAGCACCATATCTCGCTAGGGCAACAGCTACATCTTCTGTCTGGAGGGCAGCTTCTACATCGACTGGTACTGCTACAGTAACAGGTAGTACAGGTATTGCTCCTGGTCAGGTAGTTTACTTACATCGACTGGTAAAGTCATAATTCAAAGTAGGAGTCCTAGTGAATGTGATTATTCCTTATCCTTAAAGAGTTATTTTATTATTTGTGAGTGCTTTACTAGAAAGGGCGGTACTTCTTAATCCCAGAATTTTCTTATATTTCTTATTTTAAGTGGGATGCCGTTATGGATCACTACATTTCTAATCTTATAAAAGAATCAGGTAATGTAGCACATCGCGTTATGCTGTAAATACTTCACTGCGTCAAAAAAGTCTCCTTCTTCCCGATACAGCACAACTTTGTCAAAGCACTTCCCTTCCCACTAGGAAACCCCCAGGAAAAGCCTGATCAAGACTTCAGCAAATTCTTTGACCTTGAGTTCCCTGTGACTTTTTTTAACTTATAAAAGACTTTATAACTACAAGCTATTCTAAGAAATAATAAGTAAATTCTCTCAAAAACCTTTTACAGATCCAACACACCTGACTGAATATAGGGACTTTCCTTAGGTATATCCTTTCAACTCTAGCTAAGCAAAAAAAAAAAAAGACCCAGGAACTTAAATATAAAATAGGTGTTTCCTTTATTTACTTACTGCCTTCTTAAAGAATTCCTATTTGACTTTCCATCTTACCCAATTCTTTTATTTCATTACTTTCTTTATAATATCTCGTTACGTTAGGCTTAGAGAAAATTCTGGAATAATAAAGACTATATATACTTCCCTTTTTTTTTGTAAATACTTCAATAAAGACCAAAGAAAAAGAGTTGAGGATTAGATTAAAGCAAACAATGTCAAAGTTACTATCTAGAGTGTCATTTATTGCCAGTTAGGGTACGTTTGATCCTACTCATTTTAAGTCGGTATTTCCCATATCATTTTTTGAATCCCTTGTTCAGGTATTAAAGGATCATTACAAACAGCATATCTGATTCCTAGCTCTAGAGATAGGGTACTTGAAAACCATAAGGAATTGAAAAGCTTTCTATAATGAGTATCCGCTTTCAAATGAAAACCCCGATTAGGTTGAGGACTCCTTTGTATTTAGTCTTTCCTTGTTAACTAGACCGGGAAGTAAGGGACAAGAGCAACTCTTTTTCTTTTTATACCATAAGTGGAACTAGAAAAAAAACCCTTTGTCTTTTAAAGCAATTCTATTTCTTATTTTTAGTAGACAGACTCTCTAAGGTATTTAAATATGTATAGTTTATTCCTGAATTTTTCAATTTAAGAGGCTATTACAAGGAGTGGTTTACTAAAGCTTAGCAGGCTCTAATCGGGAAAGCTTCTTCTTTAGCGGATCCTTGGGATTAAAAGTATATAAAAAAAGGACCCTTTAATTTAATTACCCAAAATAGTTCTGACATCTAGATAAGGGGGTCTTCAAAAAAGGTAGGTAATAAGTCTAGTAGAGCCAGCCTCTTCGTAAATTCTTGATAAAAGGGACAAGCAAGTTTCCGGATAAAGAGAACCCCTTTATTAAAGCACTGAAGTAAGTCCAATCTTTTGCAAGTCTGTCCTAGGAAACCCCTTTGAGTTCCCCCTTTGCTAGCTAAGTCTAAAAGAGGGGGCTTCGGATAAGGTTTATTACAAAAGTTTATATATAGTAGGTAAAATTAATTGACTCTGCCTTGCATAGGAGACTCTTTAGTAGCATAGCTATATAATTTAATTGTGCAGCCAACACCCAACCCAGTTGCTTGTCTTATTAAGCTTAGCGGGTTTCGTCAGGTGTCTCCCTAATTACGATTGGGGTTTGGGAGAAGATATACTAGCCTGTCTAAGCAGACCCTTAAATTAATGAGTACTTAAGTAGGAGTGTTGAAAACCTCTAAGTGTAATACTTCCCTACAGCACCCTATATTCTAAAACTACAATATACAATGTCAACAAAAAAAGGACTTTGTGTTCTATATCTTTCTATTAAACACAAATTAGACTTTTCAGGACAGGACTGAATTAAGGAGTCTGACCTACTTTATAGTAAAGTAGCTCCCATACTCCGGTTTTATTTTAGAGCTGCTCGTGTGAGCGGTATTTATATCAAAACTTCAAGCATTTGCTAATTGGAGTTGCAGGGGTACCTAGTAAATAAGATATCTACTTCTGGTTATACCTGATTGTACTAGGAAAGCTGGGGGACTCGTTCGTAATGATGTCGATTATAGAACTCCTGATAAAAGTATTTAAAAGAGTTATACCCTTAAAACCTGTTGTGGGGTCTTACCACATATGTGTTCTGGCCAGCTTTCGTTGACGGGCTTATAAAAGCAGTGTAGCGAATTAGGGTTTAACTTATGTATATGCTGATATAAAAAAAACTTGCTAGCCAAGAAACTTCCACTTTCAGGCCAGTAAACTAATAGGATATGGGAGATTAAAAAAGAGTAAACTTTTATTAAATATTCTGTTTGATGAGGAATGCGGATTGAATCAAATTATCGTGGCTTTTATAAGAAAAAGAAGGATTACCCCTTATTAAGTAAGATTGCTTTTTAAGCGAAATCCCAGACATATGGGTATCTACTTCGGAAATTACTTGATCCATGAAATGAGGGATCCTTTATTATTCCTTAAAAAAACAGCTCAATTTCTTACAATTATTAGTATATACGTTTGAAAATTATAGTAGCAGTACCTCTTGTGTTTATAATTTAGAAATTTCTAACTTAGCTAACACTCAACAAATAAAGACAAAGCAGAAAATCTCAGGCTAACCCTTATTATACTTATATACTCGCATTCCCCATTCCCCGAAAAGTCTCTAGATATGCAACCTACTGCCTCTAGCAACAGGCTCGGAAACCTAGACAAAAACACTCACTTGTCAATTGTAAGAAATCCAAAACATATGAATGAAGTTATACGCACAATGACTTCTCCTCC
>JAYMTE010001838.1:0-12356 GCA_036897545.1 Pelargonium fulgidum
AGAAGTGTAGTGGTAAGGAGGAGGGGGAGACTTCTCCGGTGGAGGTGGTGATTTGTATAGGTAAGGTGGTGGTGGAGATGGAGAAGGAGGTGGTGGAGAATTGTAGTGGTAAGGAGGAGGGGGAGATTTCACCGGTGGTGGAGGTGACTTGTACTCATAAGGTGGTGGTGGAGAAGGCGACGGCGGCGGCGGGGACTTGTAAACAGGTGGTGGTGGAGAATAATAAGGATAAGCATCAGCCGAAACAGAACCAACATTACTCAAAGCAATGACAACCATGGCCAATGGTACAATCAAGAAATGAGGCCATAGACGACCCTTTCTAGGGCCGCCACCCGAAGCCGTCATCAGTTCTCCGGAAAATCTCACCACCTCCGGCTAATGTGACCGCAGATCACAGAGTTTTATAAAAAGAAAGAAGAGAGTGGTGGCTTTGGTTGTGGTGGTGAGTGGTGACTTGGTTTAGTTGTGCATAAAGACAGAGTATTTATACTAAGTGTAGTCGTTGGAGAAGAGCTGTCACAAAGGGTCCAATTCTAAATACTTGATTTTGAATAATACAAAGAAAGTGGCTATAGCTGGCCAAGCCAATTCTAAATGGTTGGTTTTCAGGGTCATATTGGGTACTTAGAAAATGGATTTAACTATGTTAAAATGTGGTTTATTTGGATGTTGCATGTGCCTTAGAAAAATAAATGTTGATTGGCCACCTTTCTTCCATTACTAGACAGTCTTTGACTTTGTAGAGGTGTTTTCATTTTATTTTTTTTTTGATGAATTGCATTTGCATACAAAATTGTAGACTTAACATATTTTCAATACTGCATTGAATTAGTAGGCAATAATGAGAAAATTGGCATGTGAGGTTCCATTGAGTAGTTTTGGAGGTTTTGCTGGGAAATTTTGAGCAACTTCTGGTTTGGTTTCAGATTAATTTTCTCTGATTCTTGGTCCCATGCATGGTCGATCTAGATTGTTCTCTCCTAAAATACTCTTGAGTTTTCATTTATAAAAACATACTAACAAATTATTTTACCTAGTAGAATTGTCTAAATTCTTTTGTAAATTTTGCTAACCTTGAAAATTTGAAAAGTAAAATTGCCTAAGATATACAGCTTGTTCTTGTAGTAATATATAGAATAATCTAGTCGAAACGTAAGAAACGTTTGTAACTATTGCATAATATTTGATTTCATCCATACGTTGATTTTCTTCCTTTTTTTCTTCCGAGTTTTTTCCTAATCTCAACAAAAACATTGTACACAAGGTGTCCTATGATTAGACAACTCATCTATAAAATTATTGTTGTGTGATGTCCCAATAACTTATGCAACATTTTGTTCAATATTTAACCCATAAAGCATTACCTAAAATCATTAAATTAACTTCATTTTATTACTAGGTTAATCTTATCTTATTGTGTTTGTAGAAGTCAACATTCGAGGAAGGCCCTTCTAGCTAATACGGACTGCTTTTAATCTCCATGGTTAGTACCTAATCCCATAATTAAATTATGAAATTAGCTGTCACAACATGTTATTGGTTCCAAAGTAAAAAATGTCTCAGTAACCAAAACACAACACTTGAATAACTAATGACTAATGAGCTTAAGCTTATGCTAATTGGTCAATGCCGTCTAGTATCATACCTCTAAAATTTCAAATGTTGAATAGATGAGAGTTGTATTTTATAGGACCCATCTACTTACTTCACTTATTAACCTCTAGCTAGCTATTCCATTTCCATCAAATATATATATTTATTGCTTATAATGTGGGACTATACATTACACGGAGGAAAGAATAATAAAAAGAACATTCCCATTTTAGCAGTTAATTATGTTGTTTTCAAATAATATTACCTATATCTATACAAGATACATTTATTTTTCACCTAATTGCAAGCATGTACACTCATAATTAGATTAATTTAAGATGACATTTCACCTTCCACCACATACCAAAAATTATCTCCATCTACCACCCAGGTTTTGACCTGTTTTTCTAAATCAAGAAAATCTTACATAAATGCCTGCAAAAAAGTAGGTTACTAATACATTGATGATCCTCCATTACTGCATTTACTATATATAACCTGCCAATTTGAATTGCAATGCCATGGCCTCAAGGCTTGAATCTACATTTGAGCATAAGTCTAGGGTTTAAGGTGCTCTCTTTTACACCCCAAAAAAATCATATCAAGACATTTATTATTAATATTTTACACTATAATTATTGCATAAACATAAGTCTAGGGTTTAGGGTCTATTTTTCTTGCACACAGTAGTGCTTTTCTTGAATCTTAATATGTTAGTTAATATTATGTTTTTCTACTAATTAATTACATGACAACCAATCCACTCAAAAAAAAAAAAAAAAAAAAAAAAAAATGGCTGGATTTAGGTCGTTGATATGTGGATTTAGAGATTTTAATTAAACGCTTTCCATCTTAAATAAAAACTCAATGTCTAAACGAGTAAGCTGCCTTTTCAAATACTCAATTTGGAAGAACTAGAAAACGGCGGTGCGGTGAAAAGAATGATGGTAGTTATTTTGTGTTTTATGATGATTTTTTCAGCAAAAGTTGAGATCTGAAATTAATGATTGTGTAATAGTGATGTAATGATTAGCCCTACAATCAGATCACAAAGTGTCCCCAGTTGATGGGGAAATAATTGGATTGAACAACGCCAACCACAAGCCTCAAATACAAGTGGCACACATCACTGTCTACACTTGAAGAAATCCAACAACACAGTGACCTCATGTACTTGGATCCACCTCTTTCCTTGCTTCTTCTGATTTGCTGAATCCCAAACCCTTATCCAGTCTCCACCATTAGCTCCACATATTTTTCAACAATTCCATTCAATATTTTCTTGGTTTCTGTCAAATTTCATGTCATGGATAGCTTAAAACCCTTTTACCAACAATCTTTTTTCTTCTTTTTGTTCAGGGTATCACCTGAATAGTGCAAAACATAAAGAAAACAAAGGTGGGTTTAATTTGGCGGGAAATTAAGATATATAGGAGATGAAGATTCAGTGTGATGTGTGTGAGAAAGCTCCGGCAACTGTGATATGCTGCGCGGATGAGGCGGCTCTGTGTGCTAAATGTGACATTGAAGTTCATGCCGCTAACAAGCTTGCCAGCAAGCATCAAAGGCTTCTCCTTTCTTGCTTGTCCACCAAGCTCCCTCCTTGTGACATATGCCAGGTTAATTCTTCACTTCTCATCTTTAATTTCACATCAATTTGATTGTTGTTCATCTTTGGGCAACTAATTGGTCAATTTAAGTCATCTGTTTGTTGCTACTGTCTATCAATTATGTGCAAGTTTCTTATCTTTTGTTTGGCTCTAAAATAAATTGGGGAAGAAAGTAAAATAAAATTGTAACATCTAGATTTTTTCAAGAGATTATGAAAAAGAAAATATTTAGTATTAAAGACAGTAATACAAGTAAAGGGTAGTTGTAATGTGATACTAACTGCAACTTTGACAAAGATAATGGTATAAATACTTGCAGAAAATCAAATCTAACCTCTAAAGTCTGGCTGATCACAATGAAATAGTCCAATATTTGATTTGTTTTATGAAATAATGGGTCTAATTATAGCACTTTGAATCTATCTATTGCTAAATTGCTAATCTGATACTGATAAACAGGAGAAGCCAGCTTTCATTTTCTGCGTGGAAGACAGAGCACTTTTCTGTCAACACTGTGATGAGGCAGTCCATTCAGCCGGCAGCCTTTCCGCAAACCACCAGCGCCTTCTGGCCACGGGAATCCGAGTAGCTTTGATTTCTAGTTGCAATAAGGACATTGAAAAGACCGTTATGGAGCCGCCTAACCACAACACAAAGCAACAGCTTCATGCCAAAATGCCCACACAGCAAACTTCTAACAATTTCGCGCCTCAATGGGCTGTGGATGACTTGTTGCAGTTTTCGGATTTCGATTCCTCTGACAAGGTACATAACCAAGACTTGTGCATATGGAATTAAGATATCGCTACTCGCCATCTAATTGGTTTCATTGTTTGTTTTTGATTGTGCAGAAGGAGCAGCTTGAGTTTGGGGAGATGGAATGGCTAGCAGACATGGGTCTTTTCAATGATGAACTTCCCCAAGAGGCCCTAGCAGCAGCTGAAGTTCCTCAGCTTCCGGTAGCACAGACGAGCAATTCTACCTCTTACAGGCCCTCCAAATCCGGTATGCCCTACAAGAAGCCTAGGATTGAAGTCCCAAACTACTACGACGATGATGAATTCTTCACTGTGCCTGATCTTGGATGAGAGCTCAATAGTATCTGATAGAATGCTGAGAACACACATTCATAGTTTCACATATACACGTAACGAAGTTATGATATGTTTTGATCTATCAATATGTAGGTTCTGTTTGCTTTTTGATTGAACAATTCATTTGTAATATATAGCACTCAATCCTCTGGGTGTGTTGTTTATAGAATTCTGTGTTTCCCTTCATAATATAATACATTCGGGGAAAGTCTGGTAAAGAAATGAAAATAGCCATATTGAATACAACACCACCTTGAATATGTACATAATTGTTTTCCTTTCCTTCCCTTCTCTTCTTTACCAAAAGAGGATTTGTTTCTAACTACAACAAATAAATGCAGTTTAAAAAAGCCAATTAATACTAATGTTGCCGAGCCACATGAAAAGTGGGAACTGAGCCAAAGCGATAAAGAGTAAAAGATAGTGGTGCTTGCTTGAATCATAAGTCCGCACCTCTGCGAAGAGCACTCTCTTCATTGTTTTCACCAAGAAGATACCCATGCATAGGCAGGTCCACGGCATCAAAAAATAGTAAGAGTATCTAAATAAGATCCTCCCAAGAACAGCCAAACACATTCCCGTGAAAGTGTACCCAGCGTATGCCACAATGTCCAACAAGGGTGCCTCTCCACTGCCCAACGAAAGTAAGGTTACCTTCAGTAGCATCACTTGCATACACCAGCCAAGCAGTCCCTTAACAAACAGCCAGTTTAGTGCTTCTGGGCTAAACCTGGGAAAAATGAAACAGGAGGATAAAGTGTGTTAACTTCTAATTCTACAGCATTTGGCCAAAGATCTTCCTAAAATAGTGCAACAGTTATTGATCCAATTACAAATATTTTGTGTTTATATTTGCTTTTGTGCCAAATGAGAAGCAATTGCTGCCTATCAATGAAGGTAATAAAGGTACTCCCAAAATGCTAAACAAACAATGTCATAGTGCAGCAGCAAACAACATTGCAATAATGCCAGACTTAACAAAGATGAGGTTGCTTATTTAATTATTTGAGTCATGAATAAGAATGTGGGAGCATAAGAATTAGCTTTAAATGATAACAAAACCTGAAAACATTGTTTCATTTTGATGTGGTTACTAAGACCATCAAAGTAAATGAGAAGGTTCATGGTAACATGTAAGAACTTCATCTTACTTACTTTCCTTGTAGACCCAACGAAAAGCCAGCCAGAACAACATAGGTACCAAAAGCCATGAATGGAATGTACAAGTCTGGTGCATTTATGTCATAAATTGGAGGTTTATAGGATAGTCTGCCTCCTACTGGTTCGGTTATTCGTGTCCAATGACCCTGAATGAAAGGATGACAAGAGAATGATATGTAAACTACTAGAAAAATGAATAATCGTTCCAATTAGAAATATGAGGAAAGTAAATCCGTGCTCACCCTGTGTAAGAAAGGAAATAGAACCACCTTCAATTTGTTCCTCACATATTGGTCATTGACTTGGAAATAGTACTGGGGATCAGAGAAATACCTACTTATCTGTTTATTTCAAATTTAAATGTCAATAACAAGAAATACAACTACATCATATTTAATGAATATAGATCCAAATAGAAGCATCTACATTTATGTAAATTGGCATGCAAGAAAATGCCTCCAAAAGATTCTAACTGTAACACAATATAACATTTGAATCTCATATTAGATATATAACTTTTCCCCCCTTCCTTTTGGCATGCAGCTTCTAAAAAAACTCTACCTAAGATCTTTGCAGACCCCTTCTCCACTAGATTGATAGCTGATCCAGCAGCAAGAACATGGTGCTAACCTTTCTCTAAGTTATTATTTTCTTTTAAAGCAAAAAATCATAACTGAGCTTCTCAAAAGTTCAGATTTCCTCCAACTCATTATTCATAGAATGTGGGAATATCTTCCAACCCATGCCATAAAATAACATACAAAAAAGAGAAAGCAATAACCCAGTAGCTCTAGTTATAGTCAGAGCATTCAGCTTATTATCACGTCTACCATTTATTTTTAAGCTTAACCATTATAAATCATAGCCCTTCACATACTACTTACATTGCTTTGCACATATTCTGAGCTCGATCCCAAAATTCTCTCTCCATATGCACCTAGACCACCTCGTATAAGTCCTGAACCAGCTCCATAAAATGCATTCCCGAATGGATTAAGCTGGGGATTTGCTGCTGGCCTAGGCACCCCAGGCTGGCTTCCAACATTATTGTACATATCTGTATTAGACGTAACATGAGATCAAATTTAGGACAAGTTTTCTTCTAAACGAAGAACATATATCAAGGAGCACCTTTTGGATGCTGCTCTACTCTAGTTTTGATTATTGAGGTAGGTAATGTTGCTAAAATTATTTGAATAATAAATAAATTCTAGCATTCAGTCCCAGAAAATAGGAGCTTCAAATTAAAATGGGAACCAAGCAAACAAAAGACCATACTCATTGTTACTTAAGCATCAACCAGCAATACATGCATATATATGATAAAATTATCACTACACCCAACCAACAGCTGAGATTAGTTTAGCTTGAGTAAATGTTTAAATGCAACTAATCAGGTACCTCTCTTGAGTCTCCTTCTCTAAGGAAATATTGCATCATTTACTCTTTGGCCCAAAATGGGTCTACTTATTCTATAAAAAAATTGTCTCTTTCAATACCCGGTTTTAAAATATTTACCAGGATTAACTTTAACTCCTCCTTTATTTACTTATTACCTCCAAAGAAAAAGGCCACAGAATTAAGGCTTCACCTTTTTCTTTTTATTACTCCTGATATAAGTAAGGCATCAGCTACACAACGAGAAAGATCTTAGTTCTTATCCTGCATATATCAAAGAATTGTGAAATTTCATGAAGTTAGTTATGAATATCAATTAAATTAATTAGAAGCCCATTATTTGTAATACCAAATACACATGGGTATATAAGAGGAAGTATACACTAACTTGTTCTTAATTTTTGCACCAAATAAATGGAAAGTGAACACCCATAATAGTTTATTATCTACATGCAAAGATTGAGCATTAACTCGTGAATGGCAGCCAAAGCGAGTTCAGGACTAATAGCAGAAAGGGTTAGCACCATAAGGAGCTAGCCCCAATGAGTCAAATCTCCAAGTTTTGTCTTTCCAACAGGCAACAGCAAATTAAACTATCCTCAGAGAAGCAATCCTGCACAGTAAGTCAGACATCCCCATACCCTGTTGTTTCAAATTAACCAAAGTAAAAACAAAAGTGTAATTTGTAACATCAATAGTGTATAATAACTTGGCTTGATTCCATATACCGACACAACAAGTCTTGCACAAAGGGTGGATTTGAGGATCATTTTAGTGTACATCTCACAACATATTGCATAAGAGTGCATCAGTTTTGATCCATGCAATCCTTTCACTTCAAGTTACTTATACATCTTCCGCTTTAGTAATATGATGATCCTCCACTCCATGTCCGGAAAATCACAATTCCACATAAGCAGTCCAAGATGAGTAATTCGCACTTCCCACCAATTTTTCACAAGTGATCCCAAAATGCAAATATTTACCCTTTAGTATGAACTATCAAGGGAGAAAAACTGTAGCCAAAATCTCTAAACATCTTCAAACTTGATAAAAAGAAACTGGAAAAATAAAAAGATAGTAAACTGCCACCTGCAACAGTTAATGGATGCCGGAGGTGATTCTAGCGGCAAAAGGCAGTAAAAGTTGCAAGAGACTCGCCGCAGTGGTTGGAGTAAACCCCACAGGCAGTGATATCAGACATTTGCCAAAGGAGGAGATCGGCGAGAAGAGGTGACGATTAATGGCGGCCAGAGAAAATTCTGGTGATGTATGGTGGCGAATTTGAGGTGGGTCATGTTGCCTACGCTGTATGAGCACAATGGTGCTGGCAGTAAGGTCCCACACTTGTCAGAAAGATATGATCGATGAGATGAAACTTTCACCCTGCCGGTCACTGTTGCGGAACGTGTGGCATCGGATGGGGATAAGGAAGGTCGTAGCTTCTCCGGAGATGATGGTGAAAAAAGAGTATAGGAAGAACGATAAACATAAGCTAGAATTTGAATTTCCATAAGCTCTAATACCAAGTGAAGTTTGTAAAACTCTTCTTCATTAATTGATTCGGCCAACTAAAAATTTGAAAGAGTTCATAGGATATAACGAACCTATTTCAATATGGAAAATAATAAGGAAACTAAAAGAGCAACACTTCCTACTCCTACTATATAACTAGATACTTTTGAGTTCCAAAATTGGTGCATCGTGAAATTAAAAATACATAACCAAGCACGCCACCAAGTGTCAAACAACAACACACAAGTTTTTTATTCATAAATGTAAATCAAATGCAAAATCAAGACATATCGAATGTGATAAAAGAATGTTACATATATGATTCAAGATATGCTTCCACAAGTCTACCTCAATAACTATGATTTGCTTTGCAATCAACAATTCACTAATTAGAATCACATGGGTTTCAACCACCCTGGCATATGACATGATGCAACCAATCCAACAAATGGAAGCAAAAAGAATGTTTATTTTTCATGCAGACATCAAAACCAAGAAGACATTAATATTTTGTGTAATAAATCTATAAGAAAAAAGAAAGAAGAAAAAAAAAAAAAAAAGTTGACCTCAATAGAAACAAATTGCCCAAGCACTTCTTAGAGCATTTCCATGACACAATCAACATTCACAACAAGATGAAGAATAGTAGTACCTAGCATGAAAGTAACCAGACACAAACAAAAGTGAAACAAGCAAATAAGAATGCTATGACGTTAGAATTTTCTCTCCCATTTGTATCCTATTAGTTACTATATACCAGTGTACTTACTCTTAACATTTCAATGACATCTGAAAGGCTGAAATTATAACACAATCAATGTTCCACCACATATTGGTTTCCTATATATACTCCTTTCCGTTAATCAGTCATTTCTTCAATAGATGATAACTGATAACAAAAACTAATGATGCGTTAATTCCTAATTTCATGTATCATATAAGTCAGGGTCGTCATACTCAATACCAATTCTCACTTTGTGCAGTCTTCCAGCTTCTATCAAACTAACCAGTTGCGCATCTTCTCTCATGTTAAACCTAGAAAAGCACATAATTGCTTTGGAAACATAAAGCCATCTTTTGCAGCGGCCCTAAAATAAGGCGCATTTCTTTTAATGTGTTCAGAAAGACTACCAACAATTTCTTTCAGATAACCAATAGAGCAAACTAACTACAAAATTAAAGCTTTGCAGCACTAAAACTTCAATCCACTTCTTTAAGGCTTATTTCAATAGAAATAATCATTTTCACGACTACAAATAACGAAATAAGCAGGCACAAACATAAGTTTTATCCATTTATAGCCCTGACAAACATTTGAAGTCCCTAAACTCCCAGATTTGATAGGAAGAAATTAGCATCAAAGTCCAAATACCAAATTGAGTATCCAATTCACGCCACCACAGAAAATTCGCACAGATAAGGAGCCGGAATCAGAGAAAATAGGGGAAACAAGTGCGGTACATAGATACAGAGAGACAGAGATTTGGATCTGAAAATCGCACCTTGGATGAGTGGTGAGGACCCCAGCAAGGAGATCTGTATAGCGGCGAGAGGCCCGGCGAGGAGTTGGGGTCGATCGTCCACGTCGATGATCTTACTGAAAAGTGAAAAACTGACAAGGGAAGCAAAGCAGTGTAGAACGAAATATTTATCCGAGAGTGTGGTGCACGCCAGAGTCACGTGCAGACAACCCCGGTTTACTTTTAGCGTCACCAAAAGTTGCAAAACCATCCGCTTTTTCCTAATTGTGGTTACCAATCCAATTGTTGCACCTGTA
Organism: Pelargonium fulgidum; assembly: GCA_036897545.1. NCBI lineage: Eukaryota > Viridiplantae > Streptophyta > Magnoliopsida > Geraniales > Geraniaceae > Pelargonium > Pelargonium fulgidum. The sequence goes on from JAYMTE010001838.1 coordinate 10,152, forward strand.
CTACTATTACTATTACGTGACCTTGTCACTTTTTTCAACGCTAACTGAACTTGTCATTGCACATCACTACTGTCTAGTATGCAGTTGTAAAAACATTGTTTTGTTACTAAAATTAACTGATAAATACTTCCTTTCAACAAAAACTGAAAAATACTCTCTCAGTATACATATTTTACACTTGTGATGATTAAACATGAACATAATGAATTCTGGACTTCAATAAAAATTAAACTGGATTTATTCCTTTTCTTTCCTTTAATCATCTTCATTCCTTTTTCTATTTGCAAATTTCATAAACTTGAGATATTGCAAACAAATCTCCACCAAAAAGAAAAAAGAAACATCCACATCTCTTGTTATGTGTATGAAATGAAAATCTCAAATATGAAAGTGAACGTCTATCCACTCAACCACTTAGAGGTTGGTGAGAAATATATTTCTAGAGGTATAACAATCTGGTAAATCAAACCATATTGTAGTGATAACTTTGGCACAGAGAACCGCATGAGCTGAAAGTGCACACAACAATATATGAGATTCATCTGTGAACTCATACAGCCTATGATGTGCACTATCATCATAATTCATAAGCCAAAAATAAAATAAGTTAACTCACTAACGTTTCTGAAAGTAATAGTATCAGTATACTGTAGAGGAAACAATCCATCAAAATGTCAAAATAGAAGTATAAAACTCAAATATGACTTGGGAATCTAGTACAAGTTTGAAAATTAAATGAGGTTCACTTGTGTAATTAACAGGAGACAGAAGATACTGTCAGACCAATACACACAAAGAAGTGGTCTAGTTTACCACAAACAAGTCTAGCCTCCAACATTTCAACATGTTTACTATACTCAAATCTGCAATGTGTATCTATGGGCTAACTTTTTTTTTTTTTTTGGAAATCCACTGTACTCTTCTAAGATACGCATTTCTATGGTTTAGCCTGATTATGCCATCAAACTATACTCAACAGTAGTAGTTATTAACTGAGCTATAATTCTTTCAACTCTTCTTACTGCCCATGGTAGCGCCTCGCAATATAAGCCCTCTTCTCCTGGCGTTTGCGAATAAATGATTCCGCAGGAGGAGGTAGTTTTCTTATCAACAACCCCTTCAGTTCTTTTATACCTTCGCTCAGAAGTTTTGCTAATCCATCGATCTCTGATTCATATTGCTCGTATATGAAGAAGGATGAGAACGCAAAGACCAAACCTGCATTTTATCTCCAAAAGTGTTAATATCATCAAAAATAAAATATCAGCTAGCTCTGAAATGGTAAATTTAACAAATCCTTACCCATACCAATCACCAGTTTCAAAGAATGTGACATAACCAACTTGAGGAGATACAGAGGCCCTGCAACCTGCATTTATTACAAAAATTATGCAAGGAATGGAATCCAAAAGAAAACAACTACAAATACTATACCGATCTAATGTATTTCAGCTTTTGTGATTGTAAAACAATAGTGCACTGAACGCTTATGCAACAATGACTTAAATGACGATCATAAACATGTAAATTGGATATGCAGATAGTGATGTGTTGGTTTCTCCAAATACCGCTGCACAGTTGAGAAAAGTTTTCCCCAGCACAAGTGCACAACTGTGATTTGAATTGTATTGGAGTAAGAAAATGCAGCATTGAAAATTGAGAAACACTAGTATACGGAAGCTATTTCAAGCAAGAGGTACGATGTATATGATTTAGTGAACTATTGACTTTCAGTTGCCTCAAGAACAACCATCTTATCAGCCAATAAAATACACCCAAAATGGAAGAATTATTCTACTTTCACAGTAGCTTGTTTCCAGAAAAACTATAGATCCCTATTTTCCTAGATAAGAATATCTTAAAGTGTCTCCTAGTAAGGTCCTCTGTTATTAGGAGACTCTTCTGAGGAAAGTGGACTCAGGTAAATTTCCCAGAAGTGCACTACAGAGATTCATGATGGTCTAAGAGGTAATTAGCAAAGACATTCAAATCTCTTGTTTTAATACACTGAAAGAACTGAAACGCTCCAAAAGCACTCTTTTCCCATCCTCCATGCAAATATTATAAAATAGCTAACAAACTATCACACTAGATTTTTGCTCGGTTCTTAAAACTGGGGACTCAAAATACCTGGACTAAATCATTCCTAAAGGCCAACATGGGTTGGTCCAGCGGTTAAAGGCTTGGTTCCCCTGCTTGTCAGGT
>JAYMTE010001839.1:0-12356 GCA_036897545.1 Pelargonium fulgidum
CAACTACATGCAATAACCAAACCGTTCAAATTAACATCAAAATGACAAACATAATAGCATTGTATCATAACTTCAAGTCTCCAACCAAATTATTCAAATTCATGCATCACTTCAAAATCCAAATCCAGGAGGAGGTGGTATCCAATTTTCATCATCACTATTAACAAAATGAGTGATTGGACAACCAAAAGTTGAAAAATCAATTGGGGTTGGATCATCTATAACAACAATATCGAAGAATTAATTTGTTTAACACATAAGGTTAGGGTTTTTTTGAGCTTGATTTGGACTTCAAATGGAAATACTAGCTTTGGGCTCCTAGTCTTTTCAACCGACAAGCCCAAAAGGCCCAAAAAAAACCCAAAACAAAATATATTTTCAGCCATAGTTCAAAACCGGTCAGACCAATCGGACCGGTCACTAGGTTTTACCGGTTTTGACCGGATTTGACCTAAGTAACAGGCCTTTAGTGACCCGGATCGGTGACCCCTCCGTTACCGGTTCAACTGGGCGAACCGGCCGGATCGGTCCGGTTTTCAAAACATTACTAATTATGAAAGTCGCCTGATATCTTAAAGTTATGTTTCATTGGTATGGTGTTAATATTAAGATACTTTATTGAATCTAAGTGTAATTACATTTGAACCTTTCAATGATATTTGGACTTTTGATTGGTGCTCAAAATTTTTGGTTGAAATTTATAGGTACAAACTAAGTTCGTCACGTGTTACTGTGTAGCCTTATATAAATATTTACAAATTAAGAGTCTCTATCCATTAGGGCAATGTCTTAGTATTTGAATTGAGTGTGTCATGGTGGTGGCGGCCTAGCAAGACGTGAACCTTGGAGGTGACCCAACAATTCAAGGAGTCTTGATAATGTTCCGGTAAGGCAGAATCATTTGGAGTCCCAGTGAAATAGAGAACTATTTGGGGTTCTGGTGAAACAACGGCCTTGGTCGTGACATTAGGTTTGGACTCTAGCTTTTTAGACATCTTATTCACAAATGTTAGATGAGTATGAGAGTTTCTGCACGTACATGGAATATCAAAACTCTTAGAAATTGCCTCCTAGAGTTTTGAGAAAAATGAAGAAAATGAATTGTCATGATATTTGTATGGTGAGTAGACGAGACTCGTAGATGACCTGAAGATGTGATTTGAGCTTACTAAGTGTGACGTTTCCCGAACTCTCAATTGGGCTTGAAAATCGTTAAACAACAAATGGGTCGACATAGCCCAACATCTATTGGGCCGAGATGAGCAGAAAGCCCAGACCCACATTTACTTGGTACACGTAAATGAACAGCACAGTCGAAAGACAGTTACGGTCTGTAACGTCCTCTTCCTCGCCTTCTCTGCCACGTACCACCAAAGGTGGCAACTGACCATCTCTCTTCTTCACCACCACTCAGACGTGTGTGATACCCGTACAGACGCCATGAACGCTCAAGGCCTCCTCGCTTCGGCGACCATTAACATTGGTCTGGCTCTCATAATCCTCTCGCTCTTCTCCGTCCTCAAGAAGCAGCCTTCCAACGCCTGCATCTACTACGCCCGTCGCCTCTCTCAGCCGCAGAGCCACCAGCTTTCCTTCCACCGCGGTTTCACCCTCCTCCGCTTCCTCCCCTCCGTATCCTGGATCCCTCGCGCCTTCCACGTCACTGAGGACCAAATCCTCCACACCGCCGGCCTCGACGCCCTCGTTTCCGTCAGACTTTTCAAGTTTGGGTCTGTGCTTTGCATCTTCGATTCCATACTCATTTTCATTTTGCTCCATAGATTGTCTTTTAACGAACAAATTGGAGCTTCTATTTGATGAAATTTAGAGATTAGAGCAGTAGTTTACCATATTGTTTCTGTTTTATTTGGGAATTTGCTTTAGTTGGAGGTTGAAAATTTTGAATTCACAATTGCTTCCATTTCATGAAATTCATACACACAGCTGTGAACTTACAATTTATGATCTGCAAATACAAAATATTTGCAATTATGAAGCTAAACATGTGATTATTTGGCTATTCTGTTAGATGGACTGATGAAGAAGTTTTTGGAACTGAGTGTTAAGTCCTTAAACAATAACAAAGAAAAAATTATTTAAGTTGTATATTGTTTTTCATTTTTTATGCATGTATTCCTGTACTTAACATACTTTGTTTAGGCTCTTATTTGTTTAATGCATTTGTGATGTTGCAGTATCAATTTCTTTGTGGTCTGCTCCATTATTGGGTTGGTGGTACTTGTTCCCATTAATTATGCTGGCCAGGGTGAACCCTCTATTAAGCCCTATTGCTCCATGGATTCTTTTACCATATCTAATGTTCGAGAGGGGTCTGACAGGTCAGACTCATTTTTCCTTGCCTATAGAGATTTAGGGACCCTTCCATTCGGTCATTTCTTCGTTTATCTTCTCTTTCTTTTGCACTCTTGTCATTCTTGTTGCTGAATTTGCAACTATAACAACTTACACTAATTGAAAACAGAATAAGAGGAAACGGCATAGCTTAGATTTAAGTACAACAAATATAATTTGTCTATCTGCCTTTGTTGAATGCAGTTTCAGAATCTAGACTGCTTAGTGTTTAGGTTTTTCATATCTACAACTTTACATCACAATTCTCTTATTATATATTTCATATTACAGGCTTTGGATTCACTTTGCTTGCTTGTGGGTTATATCCCTGTACGGACTGTACCTACTATACAAGGTATCTTTATGCTCAGATAGTTTCCCTTCATCCTTCACATTTTGCTTCCTGGTCTGCCATCTACTATTAGACTTCTAGTACCACTTAATGTTTACATCCTTTCCTTGTCCTTCTCACATGATTCTTGATTCTTCACCCATGAAACTTTAGACAAGAGCAAGCACGTTGAGCACGCAACTAATTTGACACCCAAACAGATTTGTCGAGTATAAATTAGGAAATCTAAGAAGGTACAGAGTTCATACTCAAATGAGTAATTGAAAGGATAGCTCATATAGTTGTATGTCGTGCTGTGTGCATTTACTTTCCACAAAGTTGATTTCTATGCCATTCTTATTGAGAGGAGCTATCAGATAATCTTGTAATAGACCATCATGAGATGAACAGCATAAATAATAGGTTGTAGTCAAGGCAGAATTCTGAGAAAACTTTATTGCCAAGAAGTGCATCTCATGTTTTCCAATCACACACAACTATAATGCAATGCATGAAGTATTTTTGAAAAGGATATATACAGAAGGGGTTAGTTACTGTCCATATATGTTGTATCTTTGTTTGTTCTTGGTCTTTGACATTCAGATAGGTTGACGTAACAGGTGATTTCCTGCGCCATTTCATATCCAGGAATACAGTGTGATATTAGCAAAAAGGATTCAACAGTTACAAAAGCTTAGGCATCGACCCGATCAGTTTACCATTCTAGTTCGAGGTATTCCCTTATGCAAGGAACACAAGGCTCATGGATGTAATGTTGATCACTTTTTTGCCAAACACCATCCTCACACTTTTCAATCTCATCAAATGTTATATGATGGAAAGGATATCAAAATTTTGGTGGTAAGTATCTGACAGGTTAGCATGGTTACTCTTTGGCAAGGATTTTATTATATTTTCAACAACAACCTTGCTTGATTAGCATCTCCAGAATCGGTGTGCTATTGATTCTACATGTCAAAGATGACTCTCTTGACTATATGTGACCAATTGTTCTCTTTAGTCTTAAATGGATTATGCTGTTGCGAGTTGATATGTGAGTATAAAGGCTAGTTAGTATTTATTGGACAGATTGTTGGTTACCCTGCTTCATCAAATCTTCTTTTCCATGATTAATTGGTCTGAAAACTGTAAATGTTTAGAACTATATTAACTGCTGTCAGAAACATAGTTTCATGAGCACTGACATATATGTAGCTCTACTTATTACATGTAGAATCAGGCCAAAGATATCACAAGAAAAATCAAGGAGTTGAAAGAGAGGTCTGCAGTTAAGAAACGCAGTAGAGAATCTCTACTATCACCTCAGGAAGTAGTTACAGAAGTAGCACTTCTTGAAGAAAAGTTTCAAGAACTTAATGATAAGTTGCACCAGTTGCAGTGCAATAATACGCTCAAAGAAAGGGTAAACACTCCTAGTCACACTATTGTCATTTTATTTTAAAATTGGTAATGTTGCATTGAAGTTTATGAGATAATATGATTACTGTTCACACAAATTTAGTTTAAAAGTTATATTTTTTGTAGGAGTTGTCGGTTGCTTTTGTTACATTCAAGTCCCGCTGGGGTGCTGCTCTTGCTGCCCAAGCTCAACAGCACTCACATCCACTTTTATGGATCACTGAATTGGCACCAGAACCAAGGGATGTATCATGGAGAAATTTAGCAATTCCTTTCAGAGCTGTGCCTCTTTACAAAATTGGAGTCTTTCTTGTAGCAGCACTTTTAACAGTTTTCTTTGCTATCCCAGTTACTGCAGTTCAGGGAATAGCCAAATTCGAGAAATTAAAGAAATGGTTTCCTCCAGCCATGGCACTGCAGTTGATGTACTGACTTCTGTCCTCGTCTTGATCCTTTCTTTATTGTGATCACTTGCCAAATCTCTCATGCTAAACTATTTAACACCTCTACCTTGGTCTCTGTCATCTCATTCCTATCCTGCAATATTTTGAACTATGAGATGCAACCTGGATTTTGAAAACTACTTGATTCAATCATGATACGTAATAGCCTGCTATGGCATCGTATTCTGATATATCATCTTAGCCATTTTCAACAACATGCTGGCAATCATATTATTTGTTTTCTATATTTCAACCCATACCAGCAGAGCTACAACTGCTATGGATGAAACAAGAAACAACTTCAAACCTATTTGAATCCCTCGAGAAATATTGTAAGCCATTGAAGGACTTCATGCTATGCATTATATTCATCCAGTTAAATTTCTCGATCAATCTCATGGTTTGGCTTGAGTGCAAAAAAATTCAGCCACCTTAAATGAATTATGAAGTGGACTTGGTTCTTACTTTTCTAAAGTACCCTCTCAGCCCCACAAAACTTGTCCTCTTTGAAAAAGTTTAATTTTATTAGGAAGCTCCACATTCCCTGACCATTATAAGCGTATTGCACCAAAATATCTCATTTGGAAGTGGAAATATGTTATTTAGTAGTGTTTTACTCATCTTAACATTTTTTTTGGGGGATAGCTACGGAAATGAGGTAGCAAAAGTTTTATTGTTGTCAGAATAATGTAATTGCTTGTTACATGTAACATTTCACTTTTCCTTTGTATATGTTCTACAGACCAGGACTAAGGTCTATTGTTACTGGGTATCTTCCAAGTGCTATTCTCAAAGGATTTATATACATTGTTCCCTTTGCAATGTATGGAATGGCCAAGCTAGGGGGTTGTGTCTCAAGGAGTAAGGAGGAAATAAAAGCTTGCAACATGGTTTTCTATTTTCTGGTGGGAAATGTTTTCTTCTTGAGCATGTTGTCAGGATCATTAATTGATGAAATTGGAGAATCTGTTGCTCATCCTAAGCATTTTCCAAGCCGTCTTGCTGCTGCTGTCTCTGCCCAAGTAAGCTTAGTTTAAATGTACTGACATCCTCCAATGCATTTTCATTCTTCTGCTAGCCACAATTTGCAGCTATACTAGGATGTGAAATTGACAGATGCATACAATATTATTTTTACTTCCATTAAATGTTTACTTTCTTCACTTGATGGCTATGGCAAATCACTGAAGTTGTTTCAACACTTTCTGTTCACTTGGTTATTACTAATAATCCCCTATTGTAAAATGATTGTCCAGTTTCTCTAAAAAATTATCCCAAAATGAGTGTTTACTTTCTATTTTAGTTAGTTTGTTATGCATGAATTACCAACAATATCCCTAATATGAGATAGTTAGAAATTAGAACCTCTTGCGTTTGCTACAACAAGAGCACATGAGGGTATAAGGGGCAAAATTTGGAAAGTCGACCCTCATTGGAAAGTTGACCCTCATGTTGGGATTGAGGGAGTATTATTTTAGTCATTTATTGCAAATATGCCTCTCACAAGACTCATTTTTATCACACGATGTTTTCCAGGCAGACTTTTTCATGACATATATATTGGCTGATGGCCTGTCAGGATTTTCCTTAGAGATTCTTCAGCCTGGCTTACTCATTTGGGATTTTATTAGATCACATACATATGGCCGTGGAAAGAAGAAAGATCCTTATCTTTTCCCGCTACCCTACTTCAGAATTATTCCATTTGTCTCACTGTCAGTGCTGATTGGTATGGTGTATGCAGTCATTGCACCATTGCTCCTCCCATTTCTTATTGGATACTTTTGTCTTGGCTATATTGTATACATCAACCAGGTTAACCTTCTCTCAGTATCAATTTGGTTATTTTCCTTTCATCATTTTTGTTTATTGTGTTTCCTCCTTTCGTCTATCTCATCATTTTGGTGGTGTCAAATATTTAATTTGACCCGAGTTTTGTGGTAGAGAAAAAAGCACTTAATTATTGTTCACCTAGCTAGTATGTACTTATTGAATCTTCTTATTGGCCTTTGTTCCCTGCAACTAGGCAGTTGTTTCATTTTTTAGTTATTGATAGAAAATTTAAACTTCTTGTTGAACTGAGCGAGACTGTTCACTGTATGATCATTTTTAAACTCTCATTATTTGTAGTTAATGTGAAAATGGTTCTTTGACACCAATTATTCTTTATTTTTTTTTCTCTTAAAACAGGTCGCATCTACAATATTTCTGAAATCCATAAACTGTAATATAATTTTCTTCTATTATGGGTGAATTATCATAGTATGTTAAGATCTCATGTTCTGAGTTGGATGAGAATTTTACACTTGCATAATTGAAACCTGTTTCCATTTGATTTAGTGATAAGATTTTATGAAATAGGTTCCTCTGCTTCTAACAGTTAACAATGTTCTACAGATTGAAGATGTATATGGAACAAATTACGATACATGTGGAGAGCTTTGGCCGTATATTCATCACTATATATATGTTGCTGTTATTCTCATGCAAATCACTATGATTGGTCTTTTTGGATTAAAGTCAAAACCAGCTGCTTCCATAGCCACAATTCCTTTGCTTTTGTTCACTATAATGTTCAACGAATACTGCAAAATACGCTTTCTTCCTTCGTTCCGCCATTTATCTCTCCAGGTATGAATCTTACAATTATTTAAATGTCGACTATGATGGATTGAATATATATGCTGACTTGATTTCTCAGAGCAATGTTTCTTTATATGGACAGTTTAGTTCTTTTCTGCTCGATTTCACAGAAAATAAAGCTGAACAGATAGGAATTGAATATGCAATGTAGCTTAATCAAGTCTATTATTGCAGTTACTTTTATTCTTCCCAACTGAAATTGGAATGTTTATTTTTGGTCAGAATGCTGTGGAAAATGATGAGCTTGATAAGAGGAGTGGTGAGGTTGAAGTTAACTATGAGAATGCTGCCAAAGCATATTGCTCGCCTTGTTTGCAGACCGTTAATACGATGTTATCAGAATCAATTTCCACAGAGCCATAGATTTCATCAGCTTTATTATTTCAGCTTTAGTTTTGTTGGTTCTTCTAATCTTTTCTTTTGTACCTGTGAGAGCCTAATTAATTGAACATGAATTGCTTTTAGATGATAATACAATTTAATGTTACCATGTAACTGTAATTTGTGTGCACTCTTGTTCTTGCAAGGTAACGGACTGTTAGCTTCATTATCCATATATTATATGATGATGCAATTTGCTCTCAAGCTTTCATTATGGTTAAGACTTAAGAATCCATAGTAACAATTAAATTTAAATTTGTTACAGTCATGCCAAGAGTCACCTTCAATAGATGGTTTAACACAACAAAATTTAAATTTGTTATTATTTATAAAGTTTGCAAAATTGTATCCAAAAGAAATGAACAGGCTTGCTTGATCTCATTTTGTATTAGTGAAAACATTACAGACAAAAATGAACAAACCACACAAATATGTGGCTTTAAATCCCCATAACAGCCCAACCTTATTTTAAAACCCCCATAACAATTGCTCCACTGGTTGGTCTCTCTGGAAATTTGAACACTTGCAATTGCAAAACCTGTTATGGTATCAAAATTAGAGCTGGTGACCCGATCCGCGCAATATCTGAAACTCAACCCATTTTTGATGGGTTTGGATACGAATTTGTGGATCCGGAACTTGGGTCGGGTATGTACGAAAAAAAGTGTGCATTTTATGTCTAAAACTCAATCCGACCATACAAGTAGTCGGGTTGGGGTTAGGGTTAATCAACCCGACAATTACCCACCCGAAGTATTGCCACCTCTAATCAAAAGTACTTCGACCGGTCTCGCCGGAGCCACCTCGATCCTTCGCAGACCAGACCACTGTGTCTGCAAGTCCTCTATATGGATCACTGACTCCGTTTCTCGGTACCCAGCCTCTTCACTCTCCATCGAGCAATCTCAGCAGTCCTGCTCCTATCTATGAAGCTCGTGAGTCCTCTCTCTCGCTCGCTCGCTCTCTTCTTATTGATGTGTTTGATGTTAATTAATTATGTTTTTTTAATCCCCTGTTTTGAAGACTTGTTTGAGCAGAGGTGGTGGTTACCATTTCCCACCGAGTCACATCCTCAACGTATGTGGCTTCAGGATCTTACTCGATTGCCCAATTGACCTCTCTCCTCTCTTAATCTTCTCTCCGGTTCCTTCTCATTCTCATGCTGTTCTTGATGAAGATGGTTCTGATTCTTCAACCCATATCCCCAAAAGGCAGAAAACTGAGCAGTTACTTGATGCCAGCAATCTAGTTCATGCAGAGCCTTGGTACAAAACTGTTAACTCCTTGCATTTGTGGAATGTTTCTTTCATTGATATTGTCTTAATCTCAAGCCCAATGGGTATGCTTGGCTTGCCGTTTCTCACTCGCCTCAAGGGTTTCTCCGCAAAGGTAGTGTTTTTAATTTTGGCTCTTGTATTAAATTGGGTTGATTTGTAACATGGCAGTAATGATAGTAATTGGGGGTTTTGGGTTTTGTTTTGTTCAGATATATGTGACTGAAGCAGCTTCTAGGCTTGGGCAGCTTATGATGGAGGATCTTGTTGCTATGCATATGGAATTCAGGCAATTTTACGGCCCAGGGGAGGCGGGTTTCCCTCAATGGATGAAATGGGAAGAGCTTCAGCTCCTTCCATCTGCATTAAAGGAGATAGCTTTAGGAAAAGATGGGACTGAACTTGGTGGATGGATGCCACTGTACAGGTAATTGTTATTGTTTCATTAAAAAACTGATTTTGGTATATTTTTGGAGTGTTAAATGCTTAATTTGATCTTTCAACTTTTTTTGCCACGGGAGTATTGGTATTTTAAGGATTTAATAAGGGGTTCTTCTCGCAGCGCAGCTGATGTGAAGGATTGCATGAGAAAGGTTCAAACACTAAAGTACACAGAAGAAGCATGTTATAATGGGACTCTGATTATAAAGGCTCTTAGCTCCGGTTTAGAAATAGGCACATGTAACTGGACTATAAATGGTCCAAAAAGAAGCATAGCGTGTATTACTAGCTCCATATTTGTTTCAGCTCTTGCAATGAACTTTGACTACCAAGGTCTTCAAGGAAATGACCTGATTTTATATTCAGATTTTTCATCTCTGAGTGCTACAGAAGATATGGAGGACAATAATAATAATTCTGCTGTGGCAATGCTCAGGTAATTTACCTTACATAATAACAACTCTGCTGGATGCCGTACTTAAGTATTCAGATTTCAGAATTTTCCTCTTTACCATTATTTTTCACTCTGGAATGATAGATGAATTGTAAGGCTTTTTTACTTACATGTGCAGCGATGGGAAAAACAGTCGGGAAGATTTGACTGAATGCTTGCTCAGTACTGATGAGATTGTAGAGGAAAAGGAGAAACTAGCTTTTATGTGCTCCTGTATTGTAGATTCGGTAACAGCTGGCGGTTCAGTCCTTGTTACCATAAGTCAACTTGGAACGGTTCTGCAGCTTTTGGAGCAGATATCATGTTCCCTGGAATCTTCAAGTCTGAAGGTAAACTATCATTTTCTTTATATTATTTTGCACTTGAACCCATAAATTAATGACCAGTTATCACGAACCAGACTAAGAAGATGTTATGATCTTTCCTAGTAGTTGTTCACCTTGGGGAGAGTCAATGCTGAAATTTCAGCAGTTCAGTATAAATGATGTCTGAAACCTTGGACCTCACTGGGTGAGAACAACATTCATTTCCTACCAACACTACATGTGTCTCCTAGCCTTGTAATGCCTAAGTAGTAATGTAACTTGAACAAGAATTCCATGTTGGCTACATTAAATGTGCACCTTGCAGAGTTTTTTATGCACCACTGGTTTTTGCTTGGCTTGTAATATCTGGCTTAGGTTGCATGTATTGTTAAGTGGTATGGCTGCGTACAAGCACAAATTCACATGTAAACATACTAATATGAGGAATCAGTTACAAAAAATTGGTATTCAAGGACCGATAATAGTTGCAGCTTACTGTTATTAAAATTAATCCCATTACTTTTGAAGAATCTCATTAGACTTTGTAATGCTGAAACAGTGAAACTCATCTAACTGACCAGTAGGGAGAAAAAAAAAAAAGCTTCAGTGAAACATGATGCATAAGTACGACCCCGAATAAGTTAATCCCTTTACTTTTGTAGAATCTGATTAGTCGAACTTTTGTGTATCATATTACCTCTGAACATAATCAAATTGGTTGTCCATGTATTAGGTTCCTATATATATGATCTCGACTGTAGCTGCAGAATTATTGGCATATACAAATATTATACCAGAATGGCTATGCAAGCAACGACAAGAAAAGGTACATGTCTTCTGAGGCTCATTTTTACAGATCATCAAAGAACTTTTATCCATTTCAATAAAAATTCTCATACCTTTTTTTTTTTTTACTTTATTTGGACAACAGCTATTTTCTGGTGAGCCATTGTTTTCACATGTCGAGCTTATAAAAGAGAAAAAGCTGCAAGTGTTTCCTGCTGTTCATTCACCAACACTATTGTAAGATAGATCCTAGTCTTAATTATGCTTAAACTGTTTGTCGTTTGCAAATTTCAACATTTTTTTTAATCATTCCATTTTTGTTTACCTAAGAAGTGAGAACTGACTTTAAGTGCATAGAACAAATTGGCAGGAACCATGCATTGTATTCTCACCTCACTGGAGTCTGCGGCTGGGTCCTGCTGTTCACTTGCTTCGACGTTGGTGTGGAGATCAAAATTCTTTACTTGTTCTGGAGGTACCCATTTGTTCTCTGAGTCATCTTAATAACTTGGTTTCTTGCTGTACCTAAATCATATAAAATGCATTCAACTTCTCTGAAAATCGGTAGTATAAATTTTATATATGCAGGATGGAGTGGATGCCAATCTAGCTCTGTTGCCATTCAAGCCAATAGCAATGAAGGTTCTTCAGTGTTCATTTCTTTCTGGACTAAAGTAAGGATTACTTCCTCTTTTTTCATCTCAGTTTTGTGTGTGTGATACTCTCGAATATGAATGTGAGTTAATAAAGTCAGCACCTATACTGTGTTCTTCTTTGGAGTTATGAAGAGATAATTGCGAATTTTGAGTTCCACCAAAGATACCCACTTAGCAGAGGTTTGGGATTCTTTAGGCAGTACAAGTCTAAAACTATGTAGACATGATGCTTGTATTTGTTTCATTAATGATATTTCAACTGAAACCTATGATTGTGTCCTGCATTTGTGAAAATGGTTTGCAAGTCGAATTCTTGATATAGGCTTTCTCTAATTTGGATGAAGGCTTGTTTACATGCAGTATGCTTCTTTTGCACTGAGGTACTACTGAAAACTTATCTTTTTTTTTTTTTTTTTTTTGCAGGTTGCAGAAAGTTCAGCCTTTGCTGAAGATATTGCAGCCAAAACTTGTTCTGGTAATGTTTTTTGATGCTGCATGTATTTGTTATACAGACAATTTACTTTTCTTCCCGTTTCTTAATTTCTTTTTTATAAAATACAGCTCCCTGAGGTTCTGAGACAGCAGATCAGTTTTCTAGATGCAAGTTCATTCTCACTTGTTCCCTACTCTGAGAATGAGACTTTGCGAGTACCAAGTGTCAGATACTGTTCAGAATTAGAGATTGCGAGCGACTTCTATATAAAGTTGATACAGGATAAGAAGCAGATTGCAAGATTGGAGGGAGAGTTGTTGATATTTGAAGGGAAACAGCGGTTGATCCCTGGGCATAAAGAAGCAGACTTGCCAAAGAGCAGGTCCTTGCTACACTGGGGCTCACCTGATTTGGAAAGGCTCCTCACTGTCTTGTCCA
>JAYMTE010001840.1:0-12355 GCA_036897545.1 Pelargonium fulgidum
AACATAATAAAAGATTAGTTTGAACAATTCTGTTTTCTTCATGTTTTCCAAGCTTGACAATTTAGATATTGGGTCGGGTCGTGAAACCTGTGTCCCAATTGGTTTTCACAATGAGAGAATCAAACCAAACTGCTCGAGTCCACCTTCTCCTAATAGAAATACCCAAATATTATAAGGGAAACGTTCCAAAGGAAACCGAAACCAGGATTGAAGCAGATGAATCCTAGCCGAAGGCACGGGAGTTCAACCTCTATTCCAACATTTAACCCCGGTTGGGCTAACACACAATGGGAATGGTTTCTAGGTGAGAAGATTCCCCCTTAACCCGATTCACACGAGGTGTGGGTTGCAGGTCGGCTGTTGAGTGCGGCTTTCCCATCCCAAACCCGCAAAATGCAGGTCGGTTTTGGTTGTTGTGTGCATGACCCGACTAGCATATGAAGTGACGTGAGCCCAAGCATGTTGATGACACATTAGAATAATTTACGTAGTTTCATGGCTCAAAGGACAAAGCTAGATTCTTCTTCTCTTTATGAAACAATAGAAAAGAAACATAAGCAAGAGAATAAAAAATTGTATACTTTCCTTGAGGCTTTTAATAATCCAAACCAGGCTTTGCATGCAAAGCATATCGCCTTTGCTTGCCTTGTCTTCCCATCCCTACCTATTCACTGACACCTTTTAACCATCCCTTACAAACCTTCCCTTTCCCTAAATCTTCTCCTTCAAATAAACAACCAAAACCATGTGCAACACCACAACATTGCTAATATTTCTGTGCACCTTGTCCAGCCTCAAGCCATGGACAGTTTGGTTAAGCAGATGAGGTAAAATTTATTCCAATATGGCTATATATAAAACTCATACACATTCATATATTGTATTAGCTATATTTAATGGCTTGCCTTCAGGGTGAGATTTTCTGGTGTAGGAGAATATAACACAGAAGAGCCAAGCAGCTTCAAGGAAAGAAGAGTACCAACCCAGAAAACCTATCCTTTCAAAGGCGGTATGTCCAAAATATTTCAAGTTTTTTTCTTTCCTCAAAATGAAGAAACGTGCACAAGTCCTTATAGTTTAAATGTGTTTGACAGAGAAGAAGAAAGTGCAGAACTGGTTTCAGAGGCAGTTTTCGGGACAAATGAGTGGGAACTATGAGGCCAACGATATTGAGCACGCAACAGCAGTTGCAGCTGTTGCGTATGCCATAAACTCGCTGGAAGAATCGAATCATAAAAAGAACAACGGGGGACCTGAAACCCTGCTGACAAAGACCAAGAGCAAGAACAAGAGCAGAGAAGACATAGCTATCTCGATTCCATCAAGAACATTCACGGGTAACGGATATTTATTTAAAGACACAATTCAAGTTTCTTTCAGTTTCAGTGCAAGCATGTAGTAGCATAGAACTGAATCACACAATTGTATTGTGTTAGGTGAAGGTTCAGTGAAGAGTTCTGAATTTGGAGTACCTGATGGGAAGGAGCAAATAGCTTCTACAAAAGTTGATAAGAAAACCGAACCTGTCTCCCCCATGAAAAGAGTCCCAACTCTTGCTGATAAGAAGCCCTTGAACAGCCCTAGCAGAGTAAAACCCGAAAGCCCATTGCCAAAACCTGTTCGTCAATCCACCACAAAACCTGAAACATCAGTGTTGCCTAAGCCTGCAAAACAATCCAATACAAAACCAGAAATGTCAGCAATGCCTAAACCTGGTACACCACCAACCTTAAAACCTGCTGTCCCGCCTATAGAAACTAGACGGCAAGGATCAACAAAACCAGGAAGTGAAACACAAGCAGATGCATGGGAGAGAGCTAAGATAGCAAAGATCAAAGAAAGGTACTTTCATACAAAACTCCAAAATTTTCAGGTAATAAAATATCTAAGTATATATCACTAATTTCTCAGGTATGAGAGGTTGAATGCAACAATAGCTTCCTGGGAGAACAAGAAGAAAGCAAAAGCCAGGCGCACACTAGACAAAACAGAGGTTTTGGATTTGCTTCCATCATCTTTTTACCACTGTACCAAACACTAATGAGTAAGAACTTATCACAATCTCCTTGATGAAATATGCAGAGTGAGCTGGAGAAAAGAAGAGCAAGAGCCTTACAACATTACAGAAATGAGATGGAAAGCATAGACCAGATTGCAGGAGGAGCACGAGCACAAGCAGAGGAAAAGCGAAAAAATGAAGAATTGAAAGCAAAAGCTAAGGCAAACAAAATAAGATCAACAGGAGAAATTCCTTCATCGTGTCTATGTTTCTAAATTTCATCAAATGTATAAACTCATATCCAGCAAAATCTGAAATGTGCACAGATGTAAATACTTCTTTCCAATATGTGTATCTAAATTCATCAGCACTCATAATCCTGCTAGCAATATCATTTTATAAAGAAAAATTACACTCAGATCGAGGCAATGCATGAAGCAATCCCTGTGTAGTTCATCCATATGACCTGTTAATCTTCAGTTTTGACATCATAATAATCCAATCAAGTTTTACCAATAAGCAATATAAGAGACGGTATCAAATGGGGAAACAAAAAGAAAAAAAAGATGATATTGTTAAAATTTTAATTGATAGATTCATCAACAAAATATATCCAACATGCTATATACATTCTTTTCACATTGGAAAGAAGAAAAGAAAAGAAATTGTTCAACACTTCAATTACACTATCATCTGGAATTCAATCAGATCTAGCAACCCTGTCACCTTCACAGACTTCTCAGGTATTTTAAACTCATGAACAAATGCTTCAAGAAGTCATTTCTCGCAGCAGCCATTCAAGAGCAGGGTAGGTGAAGTACAAGATCAAGGCAGATGGGATAGCAAAGAGCACCGTGAGTAGCAAGTACAATGCCAAAACGACAACACTACCGGGTACAGCAAAAAACACAATCAGAAGAATCACGATGACCAGATGAAATTTGCCTGTTAAGCGAACAAAGAAATCTAGAGACTTGTGAAAGGAGAAATAGTGCCTCTCCATGTTTCCTCCTCTGTCGACATCACTGTTAGACCCTTCATATGAGTCCCTCCTGCAGTTATTGTTCCTTGAACTGTTTCGAAGAAAAGAATTGCCCTTCAGAGGCCAAATAGGTTGATTGTCCCCGTAGGAGGAGGTATCATACTTCATCCTATCTCCATTCATGCTCTCGACCATCCAGAGAAGAAAGAAGTTCTTGCTAGGAAACTTCAGATTCCCTTTGTAAACTAGCCGTAAAGATAACAAGTGGCACCACGGACAGGAAATGAAGAAAGGAAGCTTGATTCGTTGGGTGGAAAATTTCACGACAGCACTCTGAAGCCCTAGTACACAATTTTTGCAAAGAGTATGGCCACACCATAATACATGGGGCACATTTTCAACAATGTTGAAAGATTCCCAGCACACTGGACATTCCAGTCCTTCCTCTCTACTAGTATTCGAAGAAGATTCATCATCTGAGCAATCTGAACAAGCATGACTTGGCTCTGCAGAATTTTCCTTCAGTTTGGTGTTCTTTCCTTTAATGCTTGCTATGGCATTTGAAGCAAAACTCCACATGATGAAAGAATAGATCTGACATTAAGGACAGTAATGACCAAGTAGCACAGGTTGATCAATTCTCATATGAGAAAAAGTTGTTCGCCATGTAAAGTGTCAACCGTTTGGATTCCTCAAATTGAATCTGAAAGACATGGTTCATAGCAAGGGTGTCAATCACCATATTTTTCAATGAGGCAAAATCATTAAAGAAGCATTGGCTACGAGAAAACTTCGACCGATTGAATATAAATCATTTGACCCATAGGTCACAGGTCACATACTATTGTGTGCACAAGTTACCACCATATTAAGATGGGATCTTCCACTAATGTGGCTTCTGCAAAAACATGGTGACAGTAAAGTGACAACCACAGACTTAGCACACAAGCACACAACTAGCCAATAAATACGTGAATTTGAGTCTAATTTCATTTGAAACTGCTTCTGGGTGACGCAAAATGAATCGCTCTCCTTCTCTTTGATTGTAATGACAGTTAAATGAAAAGGACCGGCGGTGTATCCAGAACACCCAGTTCCAAACTAACAAGAAACCAGTAACAGAGTAACCAACAGCAAAATACGATAAAGAGCTCATTGCTAAGAAAATCACAAACATCTAGAGCACATATACAGTAACTTTTCACAAGAAACACAAAATATATTCTTCCTTCAGATACAGATCCTGATGCATTGGGTGATTGACTAACCTAAACATGTTAGGAAATGTTTGTTGAGCAACAATTGCTAAAATGCAAACCTTAGGGGTGAGGTTTAATCCAACAAAAATTGCAAATATCCAAATTCAGCCAATTATGCATTCTTCCATAAATGAAACCCAAATATCAAAACCCCACAAATCTTGCTACTTTCTCATTGAAACCCTATAAACCAACACCAATATAGCAGAACATAAGAAACCCATCTAAGAATAAACTCGCGGGAACTCAAAATCATAATTAATTGCATCGAATTTCTCAAAAAGCACCGAACTTTATGCTCAAAGTCTCAAACCGATGCTTAGAGAAGATCATAGACGGAAAAATCGAATCGATCATTAATCGAAAGAAAAACAATTATAACAAGTACCGCAGATTATCGCATTGTGAATATAGAACCTGAAATCAACTAAAGACAAAGAGGAGATTCGGAGAAGAATAAAAATCGTACCTTTACAGATCGAGATTTCAAGAAAATTGGAGCTCAGAAGCGATTGGAATGAGACATTTTCAGCAATCACTTTCTCTTTCGCTCTCACAGTTGCGATTGATCCATCCATTTTTTTCTCTGGAATTATAATTCCTAAAGCTAGCTTAGTGACAATCGATGGAATCAACGTTCAATACGACGTCGTTCAATCAGTTACTTCCTTTCACTTTTCTTGTTTTAGTTTCCAATTAAATTCTACCAATAGTTTTAACAATTTGAATTTCAAATCAAATTTTTCTCAGGCTAGAATCGAGTTAATGTGTTATCACGACAGTAATGTATAATCACGACCGATCCGCAACTTTATCATGGGTGATCCAAAACGAAAAATTTGATCGAAGCTATATTATTATTTTATACAATCCGAATCCACGAGTCTATGCTAAAAATTTGTCAATTCAAACCCAACTAATATAGAAATGGAGCTGATTAAGGAAAATATGTTTTGTTGGTCAAGTTGCTAATTCTCATTGACTTTGGCTAATGTTTATTGAGTGGATCCATGAAAAGGGGAGTGAAAGAACATTGACACAATGACACTCACATTGTCACAATGACACTCACATTGTCACAATGACACTCACATTGTCACATGAACCAAGTTGTGGGTGAACCTCCATTCAACATTGATTAGCTTGAGTTGTTGAGTTTCAATACCCATATAACCATATTTCCTCAACTTTCCTCAAAAGTAGCCATTTTCCCCCTGAATTGTGCAATTTTTTGTTGCAACTTTGTTGGGTTTTGGATGATCTAATTATATCTGTAAATTTGTTTATAATGTATTTGTATAGGGTAATTTCTTCAACACGATTATTAAACGTGTTGAATAGTACGACACAGTTACAATATGTGTGAGTTCAAACACGTTATTGTCGTGTCTTGTTAGTACACAAATTGCAAGCTCTAGATCTAATGCAAAACCGTACAATTTCTGGCAAGATAAAGAGAGTCTAGAGAGCTCACTTGTGCCCTTTTTTGTTAAAAACTTGGTAGATTTTGGATCATCTAATGCAAAACTTTACAATTTCTTGCAAGATATTGTCATGTTGAGCACTTGACAAAACTAGTTTTTTTATTCACCATCTACAAACAGTGTATCAGTAGAGTCATGATAGAGAATATCAGAACCTGACAAAGTCAAGAAGCCATGTTGAACAATTCAAGGACTCTAGCAGATGATCCAAAAACCAATCACTTTTATCCATTTAGAACCACAGATCATAATATGATCCAAGAACAGTGATCAAACATTCCTACAAAACACTTACGGAAGTTCTTGATTATTGGTCACAATGAAGCACCAATTTGTCTTTAGCCCCAAATCTACTTTACCCACTTGACAACACTGAGTGAAAATACAGAAAAATAGTAGCCTTTGTAAATTTGGGCATGAAGAAGACAATCAAGATCCAAGATAGTGTCAAATATTACAACATAGTTACAGAAAGCATCAATTTTTTTTATTATTTTTTTTTTTTTCAGATATGCCCCAAAGCTACCTCACCCACTAGACATAACAAAGAGAAAATAGGCTTTAGAAGATAAAGATTTATAATTGGGCGTGAAGAAGACAATCAAAGATTCAACATGGTATCAAAAAATTACAGTTACAGAGATGCTTGATCATTGATCTCAATAAAGCACCAACTTTTATACAGATTAGCCCCAGATCTACCTTACCCACTAAACAAAACAGATAGAAAATACAGAAAAGCAAGTTTTGGAAGATAAAGATACATATTTGGGCATGAAGAACACAATCAAGATTCAACATGGTATCAAATATTACAACGTAGTTACAGAGGTGCTTGATTATTGGTCACACTACAACACCATTTTTGTAACAGATCAGCCCCAAATCTACCTTACCCACTAGACAAATCAGATAGAAAATACAGAAAAGGCAAGCTTTGGAAGATAAAGATATATAATTGGGCATGAAGAACACAATCAAGGTATCAAATATTACGGCATAGTTACAGAGATGCTTGATTATTGGACAGTAAAGCACCATTTTGTTACAGATCAGCCCCAAATCTACCTTACCCACTAGACAAAACACATAGAAAATAAGAAAACAGCAGGCTTTAGAAGATAAAGATATATAATTGGGCATGAAGAAGACAAACAAGATTGAGTAATTAAACGGATTTGCCATGTTAGTGCTTTTTCAAGAAACCTTCAGCCATCTTGAAGTAGTCTGCGCCTCCACCACCATGACCACCACCACTTGAATGAGATGAGTCAGTGGAGGTGTTGCTGTGGCTTCCACTTGAGTTGTTCATGAGACCTTGAGCCATCTTAATGTACTCTCCATACCCACCACTTCCTCCACCAGAGCTGTGTCCATCACCACCAGAATGAGAAGATGAGTCAGTGGTGGTGTTGCTGTGGCCTCCACTTGAGTTGTTCATGAGACCTTGAGCCATCTTGATGTACTCTCCATATCCACCACTTCCACCAGAGCTGTGTCCATCACCACCAGAATGAGAAGACTGGTGTGTGGTGTTGGTATGGTCTGGGTTTTGGGTGGCTGAGGAGTGGCCTGAGCTGTGTTTGGTGTTGTACTGGTGGAGATAGTTCTCAGCCTTGTCCACATACTTGCCAACACCCTTCTCATCCAGCTTCCCATAGTGTGATGCAGCATTTAGCAGATCAGCTGTTGCACCAGCAACCCTGCCCTTGTCCACCTTGTCTGATTCATGGCTAAAGCTGGCCTTAGCTGCCTCAGCCACCAGCTTGGCACTTGACATCAGCTCTGAGGAAGATGGTTGGTGCTTCTTGGAGTACTCATCATGGCCTGTGTTGTGATGAGAATTTGGATCCATGGATGGTTCTGTGACAAGAAAGCAAGAAACTTTAGAAAATATGTGCCAAAATAAGAGGTGGGTTTGGATTTTTGATGATGGAAGTGAAGAAGATATATAAGTGGATAAATAGGAGGAGATGGGTTGTTGATTGGGATCCTGTGATTTTTAATGCACAGTTGAATATGGAGAACTTCCCTTTTTCAGTGTTGATTGCGTGTTGCTGTCCTTCTTTAATGCAACAAATTGATTTGGAGAGTAGGGTTTGGGTTGGATAGCACTAAGACCACACGTTTTTGCTGATTTTTAGGCTTATTTGCCCTTGTCAACAGCACAATTATGTGGTTTCTGATACTGATCCAAATGATGAGATGCACAACTTTGGCAAATTAAAATAAAAACAAAAATCAAGTCAATTTTAAAGTAACGATGTGTCTTGCTTATTTGAATCATTGAGCGAAACTCCAATTAATCATTTATCATGTATTGCGCTATCTTTTTTGTTAAACCAAAGTGTTATCATATACTATCGCTTTCTATGTTATATTAACCATTGTCTTTACGTCTTTAATTTATCTCCGATATAGTTCCTTTACATTTTCTCATGCTCAAACCACCATGAACTGTATGTCTCGAATCAATTTGTTCTTCTCATTTTAACATCAATTGAGGTCAACTAAAGTAGCATTTCTACTAAAGTTTTTATTATTCCTATTTGGATCAATATATTTTATTTGTTATAAAATCAATTTTATGGAATTTTCGTTCCCATTTCAAAATTTCTAATCTAAACGCTAAGTACACCCATGCTTCATTTTGACTTGTTCAAATACAAATATTGGGCCTATATGACATTATTGAAGCAAAGGGTGCTAAGCGCATGATTACATGTTGGTGAATGACAACATTGTGTGATGTTAAAATGACCACATTATGAGCCATCATTGCATAGGTACAATCTGCACAAAGACTCTTGTAGTATATAAACAAGAGCAACCCCATAAAACCATTGAAACATGGTTCATTACATTATCCATATAACAGATTGGTTTACCCCAGAGGTGTGATACCTGAGAACACATGTGGCATTGGCTGTGGCTTCAAGATGATGGATTCAATAAGCCAATGTACTTTGTGTTCTCAGGTCACCCCTTTGTGGTACCCTGTTGGCATATGCTCGTCTCAATCCTTGCATCGCCCTAACTTCACTAAAATTCAGAGTTTGTGAATGGTCCGAAACTCATTTTCAACACATTACTGGCTAACATATTCGCAATGTCTCTTGCAGGAAAAGGCATATTAGTTTGGTCACCTCTTGGGGCTTCCGTCAGCATATGCTCAGCCTAGGAGTCTCGTACACTGAAACACTATAACATCTTTGCAATGTCTCTCACATGAAAATACAAATTAGTTTGGTCAGCTCTTAGGACACCTTGTTAGCATATGCTCATCATCTTAGTCTCGTGGTATGGTTGGTTTGTGTCTTCTTGTGTATAGGTTCAAGTGACTTTCAACTAGAACATGCATGCACATGCCATGTTTTGCTGCAAATTTAGCATGTTGCTGATTTTCTGCTGATTTATCTTTGCTGATCCTCTGTTGTAATGTTTGATGCTAAGGTTTTGCAACAATGGATTTTATCAAAATAAATAACAAAACAATGGAGCATGTTTCTTCGTTATGACAACACGGTGTGACTATTGAGAAAATTTTGTCCATACATTGGATTTTTTATGGGCGGGTCAACCACCAGTGAGTCTAAATTTCTAGCCCCGCTGGCACCTTGTGCGATGATTTTTTAAAATCTAAAATATAAAGAATTTTTCTTAAGATTTGCAAGTCAGTTTTAGATTATTTATGTCTAAAACGAATTAAAACTATATCTAATGATACAAATTTGAAAATCGCATATGAACGAATTAATTCATAGGCTGACTGGCTCGTAGGTTGCATGAACCCCTGGGCCCGCTCATGTCTACGGGTTAGACATTTAAATTGTATAGTTGAATGGGTTGAACTAGTTGAATGAGTTGAACTATTCGAATTAGTATTTTTTTTTACTTTCTAAATACCCCTGCCTATTATCTGCTACAAATGGCAATGGTGGACATGGATCCAAACAATCGGGTAAAAAAATACACGTTTTTTAATAAGTATTTTTTTCAACATAGTTAAATTACAAAAAGAGACAAAAAAAAAAAAAAAAAAGACAAATGTAAAAATAACCGCCAACAAAACGATTGAACTTAGAACTCCGTTACCTGGTCGCAGAGCATATAGCTCAAAAACCTCTGGAAAGCCCTAATTTTGGGAACAAAATCGACCGTACAATCCAGCCATGGAAATGGAGATCGATGATTCGCAACCACAAGCCCAGCTCAGAGACGACGACCTCTTCAAAGCCGCCGAGACCGGCGATTCCTACGCCCTCAAATCGCTCTCTCCACATCAGCTCTCCAAAGCCCTCTCGCTGCGCAACGAAGACGGTCGCTCCCTCCTCCACGTCGCAGCCTCATCCGGTCACGCCGAGGTTTCACTCTCTTTCTTCCAACCCGAATTTCTTCACTTCCTGTTTCGTTTCGGATAAAATGATCAAATTTAGTGTCTTTTTGTCAATTTGTTGGGGTTGAGCAGTAGAGCCATGATTCAACTGTAAAACGTTATTCAAAATGTTTAGATAGTGTTTGTTTACTGAGAAAGTGCTGGAATGGAGAGGATAACAATTGAATTATGTTAGTATAATGCTTTGGAATGACCAATTAGTTTCCTTAGGATCAACTGACTTGAGTGGTGCAATATGGCTCTACAAGATTCAATTTTTGAGAAAGTGGAGATTAGTTTGTTCTGATGAGTTGTGTCGGTGTCGAGGCTGGAAGGGAACTGTTAGGAAATGCTGCATTTGTATTGCCTTCTTATGTTTGTTTATTACTCCCTCCTCTGTCCCAAAATGAGCCACTTAGTTTCTATTTTTTTCTCAAAATAAGGAGAACTGGAGAAGTTAGTTAGGGTTGTATATTTACTTTGTAACCCCATGAACATGTGTTGTAACAAAATCAGGGGATACCAACTAGTGTATTATAGGGATACTAATGATAATTCATGCATAACTAAATTCCTAAAAAGGAAAGAACAAAAGAAACAAGACACTCATTTTGGGACAGAGAGAATATATGTTTAGTTCATATTTTGAACTCTTTGGTTGTTTGTGAAATTAGGTTGTGAAGATACTGTCAGCTGTTGATGGAGTCAGTAATGTGGTGAACTGTGCCGATGAGGAAGGATGGGCACCTGTTCATTCTGCCGCTAGCATTGGAAATGCAGAGATTCTAGAGATTTTGTTGAGTATAGGTGAGGAATTTCTTGCTCGAGTTTTAATTTGTAACTTGTTTGTGTCATTTCAAACTTGATTCTTTGTTTCATGATTTGAAGCAATGGAATTATACCGGATATATATAGATGTATGTTTGAGAACTGCAGAGACAACAATATATGTCATCTAGAAAATAAAAATAAAAATGTGACATTGACTATACAGATAAATATTGACAATTTACCCCTTCAATTTGCATTTGGAAGATGATTTAAGCAATTTTGTTTGATTGTAGTGAAATGTGATGGAATATTGCTAATTATGCATCAGAGTTGGGGATTGGGGATGTTAAAGTACTTGAGTTGGTGTCTGTATGTGCTTTTATCCTCATACTGATATAGAATCATGTAGAGTTCTCTTGCTTAGAATGTGACCATAGCCTTCCTTGTCTGGATGACATGCAATCCGCTAATGAGAAGGAAGATACCTTGGTTGCAATTGATGCCTTTTAGTTTAAATTTAACTCTAAATGTTTTTGAACAGGAGCTGATGTTAATTTGAAAAATGGTGGAGGTCGTACTGCCCTTCACTATGCTGCCAGCAAGGGAAGAGTGAAGGTTGCCGAAACTTTGATTGCAAATGGCGCAAAGATTAATTCAAAGGACAAGGCTTGTAGCATAACACCCAGCATGGAATCTTTTTTCTTCTAATGTATATTTCCCCTCAACGTAACTGATTTGACACAATTCACAGGTTGGGAGCACCCCACTTCATCGTGCAGCTAGTACAGGCAACTCTGAGTTGTGTGAGCTCTTAATTGAGGAGGGCGCAGAGGTCGATGCTGTTGATAAAGCTGGTCAGACCCCTCTTATGAGTGCAGTGATCTGCTACAACAAAGATGTACATTCTTTTACTTGAAACATTTTCTTAGAAGAGGGGTCTAGAACATGTACAAAATTGTTTTTTTTTTTTCTTCTCAAAATTCTTTGGATTCGCTTTCTGGTTTACAGGTGGCTCTTCTTTTGATAAGGCATGGAGCGGATGTTGATGTGGAAGACAATGAAGGGTACACTGTGCTTGGCCGAGCATCAGATGATTTTAGACCGACCCTAATTGACGTCGCCAAGGCAATGCTTGAAGGCTAAACCTTTTGGACTGACCAGAAAAAAATAGCATAGGTTGCTTGAACTATGTCTTGTGTTGCTTAGATTAGTTCTAATTTCTACTACAACCATATTTCATATGACTGATTATTGTGCCAATGATTCTATGAAATGGTTGCAAGGTTAAAAACTTTTGTATAATTATTATACACTAATTTGTGAACAAAAACATTGACAAAGAGCAAAGTACACATGCAACGAGATAAATATGTTTATACACCCCAACCGTTTCATGTTTGAGTTGAATTTTTGTTTTAAAATATAGGGGTAATTACAGTTTCCACCCTTATGGTAAGGTCTGTTTTCATTTGGCACCCCTTTGGT
>JAYMTE010001841.1:0-12354 GCA_036897545.1 Pelargonium fulgidum
TCATTAAGCAAATAATAAAATTAAAATTCAAACAATAGAACAATAAAGAAAAAACCATAACAACATTGGGTTGAAAAACTAGTTACATCGAGAAGAAAAAAACATGAGTAATATTATTGCCATTTGTTCCTAAAAAATAATAATATTATTATCATATGTTTGGATTCTAAAAGATAGAAAAAGGGTATGCAAATAGAATAAAATGATCCAAAATACATTATAGTAGTCAAGAAATCAATAATCCATAACTCTTCCAAAACTAATAAGAAAAATCTCAATAATAAAAATATGGAGGCTATGTAATATTATTTAATTCCTAAACATCATAAGCAAGTAAATTGACTAGTGATGAATTATTTTTCTTTTGAATTATTTTCCTTTTATATCCTGATAAATTGTTCAAGTTTGTGTTGTCCTCTTATATACAAAGTGATTATTTGGGCATAGATTTAAGATGCCACCAATATCCTAAAACTTATTTTTAGTTCATTTTGAGAAATAATTTGTTTTATCTTCCTTTATATACTTACATCATTGTCACACAAAAAACAATTATTAACACTAAGCGTGACATCAATTCACATTTTAGTAAAACACCTTATGGAACACGTAAATACCTAAAATTAAATTCAATTCACATCCAAAAATTTAAGTCTATAACATTTCTTTGTCTCTTTTTCTAGAAGCCAAAAAAACTTAATTACATCTCCTAAATTCAGTCTAAAGCCATTTTGGCAAAATGGTTATTAGGTGTTAAAATGCTATTAATTCTTCAAAACTTTCTAAGATTGTTTTGGGAAATAATTTGTTTTATCTTTATCTAAAGATTAAATACCTAAATTCAACCAAAAGTTACATCTCCAAGAATAAATCTGAAATCTTTCTTGTCTTTTTCTAAGAACTCTCAAATCTTTCTTGTAGTAGTTAATGGTATGGTTTGTGCATGAGATGAGATTAATATAATGATTAAAAGTAATTTCACAAAACAACATTGCACTTTCATGTATACAATAAATATTGAATACATTAATCTATCACTAATTCCTTAATTTTTAAAATATCATATCACAAAAAAATCAAGAATAAATTACATTTAAATACATTATATAATGCATACATTAGCGAATATAGACTGGACTATAAGAACGAGATCCATCGTTTAGACAAAAAATCAAGAATCTCGTTTATCCTATCATCATTCCAAAAATTAAATTTGAACTCCAAATTAATAATAAATATTTATATCATCCAAATCCTAATTCTAATAAAAACAATTAAATGATCAAATTTATAATGTTGTCTATAGATATAAATCCAGAATCTCCAAACAAGCAAACAATTTGGCGGCCCATGCTGAAGTTATAACGACAAAGCGAAAAATATTAATTGCGGGCTCGTTTCAAATGCAATAACTGAATTTTAGTCAATTATTGAAACGTTAAGTGCATTCTTTTACTTACATTAGAGTTTGGTCACTTTTTAGATCAGATATTGATGTTTCGAATTAAGCCGAAACTTAGTTAATCCAAACAAACGAACGTAACGTAATTTTACAAATACGGGAATTCGATAATCAGATCGCTGCAAGAAAGTAAATAAAATGAACTATCTAGTTAAGAAGTTATGGATACTATATTTATATGTAATTTACTTAATCATTGAAAAATAACTAAAAACAACAAGAAAATAAATAGAAATAAATAAACTCTAAAACCTCCATTAAACTAACATTAACGTCTCTCTAAAGATTCACCAAAACCCAAACCCACCTGCATCTCTCTCTCTCTCTCTCTCCACAGAGACCATAGTCACTCACAAGTCTCAAATCTCTCACCTACTCTCTCTCTTCTCTAAAACCCAAATGCCAAAAATGTTGCTCAGCATCTACAGGAGAAGCTAAATCTCGTAAAAATCCTCTCATCAATTCCCATTTTCTTCCCAATTTGCTAGTCTCAGTTCACGACCAATGTGGAGACCAATTGGGTTTCTGGGCAGAAGAGGCGTTTGATAAAAGCAATGTGACGAAGATTTCGAGCTCCGATGATGGTTGCAGCAGCTTCGACGACTGACCCAAAGAAGCCCTCTTCGCTGCAGCGACACAACGATCTCGCATCGAGACGACGACCCCTCGAGAAAGACAACAATGGGCTCGTACCCAGAAGACCCAAATCGAAGCAGGTCTCGTCCCGGTACATGTCTCCGTCTCCTTCAACCTCTACCTCAACCTCCACCACCACTACTACGTCGTCTTCTTCGTCGTCGCGACGATGCCCATCTCCTCTTCTCTCTCGCTCCTCCGTGAATTCAGCCCCATTGCCGAAGCGCTCCCATTCGGTGGACCGGCGGCGTCCCGTGGCGGCGCTGCCCGTGACCCCGGTCGCAGACTACGGGGAGGTGTCGGCGGCCGCGAAGATGCTTATCACTTCGACGAGGAGCTTGTCGGTTTCGTTTCAAGGAGAGACGTTTTCGCTTCCGATTAGTAGGTCTAAGACACCGGTTCCGAGCAATGTGAGGAGGGCGACGCCGGAGCGGAGGAGGGCGACGCCGGCGAGAGGGGGAGATCAGGTGGAGAATTCGAAGCCGGTTGATCAACACCGGTGGCCGGCGAGGGCTAGGATGGTGAGCTCCGGCTCGAATTTAATGTCGAGGAGCTTTGATTTTAGTGGTGATGATAAGAGGAAGCTTCCTGGTGTTGGATCTGGGGTGGTGGCTCGGGCTCTGCATCAATCTATGGTTGATGATAGTAGAAGATCGTCTTTTGATGGTAGATTGAGCTTGGATTTTGGTAATGCTGAGAGGTTGAGCTCAGTTCAGCAAAACCCAGATGCTAATTCTGTGAATGAGTCTTCTGTGCCGTCTGATCTCACAGCTTCTGATACAGATAGTGTGTCCTCCGGTAGCACTTCGGGTGTGCAAGAAGGTCTTAGCCGAGGGAAGAGCATGCCACGGGGGATTGTAGTGTCTGCAAGGTTTTGGCAGGAGACGAATAGCCGGTTGAGGCGATTGCAGGACCCGGGTTCACCAATGTCTTCGAGTCCCGGGTCTAGAATGGGGGCGTCAGCTAAATTTGTTCAATCCAAGAAGTTCAGTGATGGTGCATTGTCGTCGCCCAGGACAATGGCTTCTTCACCTATCCGTGGAGCTGTTAGGGCTCCATCCCCTAGTAAGCTTTGGACATCTTCAATGTCATCTCCATCGAGGGGAAGTCAAAGTCCTTCGAGGGTGAAGAATTCTTTAAATGGACCTTTAAGTAGTGTGGTTTGTAGTACGCCTTCGATTCTTAGCTTCTCTGTTGATCTTCGGAGAGGGAAGACGGGGGAGAATCGGCTCGTTGATGCACACATGTTGAGGCTTCTCTACAACCGGCACTTGCAATGGCGGTTTGTGAATGCCAGAGCAGATGCTACCTCCATGGTGCAGAAACTGAATGCAGAGGTATGGTATTCCATATTTGTACATGCGCATTCAATTTTGGTTTATAGTAAAGTTGAGTTATCTTAGTTATTACGTTCATTACTAACCATCAATAGTATATTTGCCATCTTTAAGTCTTCAGTACTTGTGCTCGTATTTCCATAATAAGGGTTTTCTATTTAGTTTGGACTAAACCCTTACAACTTGAGAATCCTGTTGTTTTCTCTGTCAAGCATTGCAATGTTTTTGTTGGTTGGTTGTTTAAAAGGTCTTTGGCATTGTATAATTTGCTCACTGTTACAATCTTAAGATTAAAGTATATGCATGTGGTGTTGCTGAGTAGTGGTTTATCTAATTAAAATTGTTGGGTTTGATAACCTAATAGGTGCGTAGCTAGTAACTTTTAGTGCATTCAAACAAACAATAAATTAATGATATACTGTAAATATTGTGCATGAAGCTTCTCTTCTGAAATTATAATGGGTTTTCCATGTTATCTAAAATAATGGGTGTGGGAGTCCTTGGAAGTATTCAGACAGATCAGGTAATGGTCTTGAGTGTATTTGCAATGTTCTTCGAAGATGTTGACTTTTAAGGTCATGGAAGAGTTGGCTAGCCAATAATAGCATTAGATTGCCTCAGCCTAGTGTTGTAAAATGGATGCGGCATTGGATGAACTTAGTTAAACATTACGGAGTTTTGATTAATGTAGAACATATACAAAGGATCTCGTCACACTTTTAATGTTTGGATTCCTATAGTAGATGCACAAGTTTGCACCTGTCCACTGCAGTGCAGCCTCTTTTGTCTATGAAAGATCATGAGTATTTTTTACTGTATCATCACTATCCTGAAATGGTCCATCTGTTGTGTGCCAAAAGTGGGTGGATAATCTCTAGGAAAGTGGATTGGAAAAGTTTAGCACTTGAATTGTCTCAGAAAATTGATATTGAAGTCTATGGCCATCTATACTGGAAGTAATTTCGCTATATACTTTGTGTGTATTTGAATGGGTCTATAATGTGAGAAGATGTTAGTTTAGCCTCTCTCTTGGTCTCGATAATTTAAACCCTTGCAAGTGCTGTAATCTGTGTTGTTTTCTTGTTCATTATTTTTTTGGTAAATATTGGGAGGCTCATTGATTACAAAGTGAAGGGTAAGTTTCAGTACAATCATGTTGATATCGAAGTATATACGGAGACCTGTTTTTCCATTCCAAAGTATGATGAGTTTGGTCCGTAACATAGACCTAAATAGAAGTACTTGTGGTAGGAAGTGCAATCCTATTGAGGATATACAAGACCTAAAAAGTATGGCTGGCCAGCCTTTTGTTTGATTGCATAACCTCTTGTAATCAGGGGACCTGATAACAGAAAATGGGATTTTGATATCAATGACTACTGACTACATCTGCATGAAAGAGTTCCTGGTTTGAGTCAAGGTGCGGAAAAGTCAGTTTCAAAATAGTAGGCCTTGAATCCCTGACTTCGCGAAAATAAATTATCAAGTGACATGGCACAAAAAGAAAAATTCGACTTGTGTGCCATTCTTCAACCTTCTGTTTCAAAGACTGCTCTTGTATGTCAGCCAACCATTCTTAAATGGATGGGGTCGGACGTTTTGAACTCGAATTCCTTTATAGTTCGTCAACTATTTCAATTAATTTCTTTTATTGTTAATATGCTATTGCCAATTCTTAACCACTTTAGTTTGAATTATTAACTTTTTCTTTCCAATTGTGTTTGATTAAGTGTTGTCAATTATTCAAACTATGTGCTACTTGTTGAATTGGTGGTAGATGTGGCCCCAATATGTATATTGGTTTATATTAGTATATTTATGGAGTTATTGCCGAGTTCCTTGATTTTGGTCTTAAAAAACGACGCTAGAGCCTTTATAAATAGTATATACAAGGACTAAGTTTGAACATGGCTACCCGATCTTAGGCAGGCTTTCTGCCTTCAAGCTTGATCAAACTGTCCTGGATTCTCTATGTTACACTAAATGATTCATTCTGGCATTTCTCTTGTGCATTCAACAAATTGATGGATACTACCCATCTGGTTTTGCATTGTGTTGGCAGTGTTTGCATGCCATATCATTTCAATTACATTGTTCTTAGATCTGACTTGCATCACAAACTTTATAGCATTTATTAAAATTTCTGCTTGTGAATGTTTCTAGTTCAAAGACAGCTCTGTATGGCCCAGTAGTTTTATAATGT
This sequence comes from Pelargonium fulgidum, assembly GCA_036897545.1. Classification (NCBI taxonomy): domain Eukaryota; kingdom Viridiplantae; phylum Streptophyta; class Magnoliopsida; order Geraniales; family Geraniaceae; genus Pelargonium; species Pelargonium fulgidum. Next base: position 5,639 of record JAYMTE010001841.1, read on the forward strand.
CTTTTGCTTGTTGTTCCAGAAAAATCTATGGAATGCATGGGTGACAATCTCAGAACTAAGGCACTCTGTCACACTCAAACGAATCAAGTTACTATTGCTGAGAAAAAAGTTGAAGCTAACTTCTATCCTCAAGGGACAGGTATGATTCAGAGCTTTATCTTAATTTGTAGCTTTCATTGTGCTTGAGTAAATTCATTATTTTAAATCATATCAGTTGATTTCTCTTACCTTTTCTTATATTGTGTTTTTGGTTCTTAATCCATATTAACTTGCATATTGGGAATACTAGGAAGATCTATCAAGTATCAACTTACACATCCATGTTGACTTGCTAAGAAATTAATATTTATTCTTGAACGCGGCGCAAAGTAATCCCCAGATATAGCCTAAGTAGCATTTTACAGATCCATGAGAGGATTTGACCTGTTATTAGGATATTCAGCTCCTCAGGATTTCTTGTTCAAGATCTTTTTGAAATGTCTCATTAATCTATAAAATATTCTTTTGCATTCTCTTATTATACTTGTTCAAGTCCGCATTCCATATCATTTCTATTCTAACCCTATAAAATGTAAGTTCTATTGAACTGATCTGCCCTTGTGACCCTTTTCTCCTTTACCTTTTTCAAGCATCATTTTATGGTAACTGACAGAAATGGACTTGGTCTTGATCTAAATTTAATATGCTATTTTCCAAAGAGAAAAAGGGAAGAGAACGAAAAAGAAGAGGAATGAGGCAATAAGAAAATCAGAGTAGAGTAGAGGAAGAATATTGAATTTTCTACAATTCCACAAGGACTTGATTGTTATTGTTCAGCGAAATTTAAAGGAAAAAATCTTGTGTGAAGACCCGAGAAACCAGAAAAAATGTGTGAGCATTGCCATGTCTATCCTGAAATTCAAACTCATTCTATTTGCATGCATGGTGAAAATTCTTTGGTGATTCTTCTTTATGCATTTTATAGGTACTTGTAAATAATTTCACCCCTACGGAAATATGATGTTGTCATTTGAAAGCACTATACATTTCCTTCTCCCATTGAATGCTCACATAAGGGCCTCAAACCTTACAAATGATCCTGGTTTTGAATTTCACAGTCGGAAATCTGACTAATTTTATCATTATTGCTATGATTGTTATTTAAACTACTAAACTGTAACTGAAATTTGTGTATTTTTACTGTTTCCCTAATTGAAATGGAAACTTGTTGTCTTTTGTGAATGTAGATGAATTATTTGGAAGAATGGGCGCTTCTAGATAGAGATCACTCTAATTCTTTGTCGGGAGCAACTGAAGCTTTGAGGGCTAGTACACTAAGACTTCCAATTATTGGAAAAGCAGTTGTATGTTTCTTCATTTTATACTTTTTCCCCCTGTTTTGGTCGTGTTTGACAAACTATATCTTGCTTTTTACTTTTTTTAGGCTGATATCCAAAATCTGAAGGATGCTGTTGGTTCAGCAGTTGATGTGATGCAAGCAATGGCATCCTCCATATGCTCTCTTTCTTTAAAGGTACACTCATAGTTTTGAACTTGAAGATTTGCTTTTAAATAAGTGGTCTCAGATTAGAGGACCTTGGGGAAGAAAATAGAGCCTTCTAAATCACTTGGTTTATGAAATCTAAACTATGCACTAAAACAAAGGGAATAAATAATCTAAGCCATTAGTTTTTAGCTTAGTCTAGGCCAAGCTAATGATAATATGACAGCGCATATAATTTTACTCTTACATACCCCTCCCCAGTGAATTTGTGGGCTCTTCGAATGTTGTAATATGCTTGATGGCTTGTTCTAAGTTCTATGCCAAATTAGTTTTGACTTAGAATCTTGATACTCAATAACAAACACTCATGAGTCTATATTGTGCGCCTACACTGTACACTAATCCCTCTTGAGCCATGAGAGACATTGAAGAATATTATGGATATCAGTATGATACTAAAGCACACAGACGGACAGACCCTTTTCTTAATAACACATGATACGGAACATTAGATAAATGCATACGCACGCATGATAACTGATTTTACAATAAGTTGGCTAAATGTTGATTGCTCATATTTGCTGTAGATTTGATGAACTAAAAGCCTTTTGTGATTCACAGGTGGAGGGAATGAATTGCTTGATTCTTGAACTGGAAAATGTGACTACAAAGGAACAGATTTTGCTTGAACAATGCAAAAATTTCCTGTCAAAGTTAGGAGCCATGCAGGTACGTCCGGCCATCCTTTTGCGATATTCCCAATGATTTTATCTTCATCTGCTGATTATTCGATAAATTTCAACAGGTTAAGGACTGTAGCTTGAGAACACATATATTACAACTAAGCCGGGGGCCATCCACCAGCAGTCTGACAACACGTGTAGAACTGATCTTTTTCACCACCGACTCTAAACGCTAACATTACATGCATCCTTTCTTTTTTCAATGGGTGAAGGCAGCAATGGAGGTAATGCGACTAAATTTAACCTATGTTGCCTCTTTGTATTAAAAAAAGATGACAGAAAAAGGCTTTTTGTCACTAACTATCTGTATACAAAACACTCTCTTCGTTCAGCCTAATAGGAAATTAATCCATATGTATATATGTAACATCCATCTGATCCCCGTTAATCACAATTTGTACGCACTGTTCTTATTGTGAATTAAAATATAGGTACTTGTCCAAACTTAGAAAAAATGCTGATCTTGGCACATGTTTTTAAGTCTACATGGAACAAGACTTTGCTTTTCAACTTTTCTATGGATAGCTTTTTTCGCCTTCTCCGAATAGAAACAAAAACCTACCATAACTTGGTTAGGGGCAGTGCATGTTATGGTTCCGGCGCCATTGGAACCGAGTACCCAGGAGCCCGCCATAGCATGCACTGCTGGTATTGGAAGACATGGATTGTCCTTTCTCCCATATTTTTGGCTGAATAATGCTTGTCTGTAGTGTTGAACTAGCATAACATGTGGAGTACATATGCAACAACTTGTTTTTGAAGTAGCAACTTTGAATTAGTATGAACCATAAGATTTGATTGTGTTGTTGGGACTATGGATTTGCAGATATCTTTATTGACAGGTTTAGGTCAGTTGATAGATGAAAGTGGGGTCAAGTATAATCAACTAAGACAAGGGGTTGGTTCATTTTGAGAATAACAAGTACCAATAATTTTAAAATCAGATCGATTTTTGCTAGAGTTGTCAATTCGAGTTTCGAGACAAACTGAAAAGACCCAACTTGAATTCGACCCAAAAGATGTGTGGGTTTCATATAGCACGCCAAATCATGTTGCGGTTTGCCGGTTTCTACGTAGAAAATGTGAGGGTGAGTGCTGGTTTCCCCAACCCAAAAACGAGCTTATTTATGCAACTCAAACCTACAAAAATAAGATCGGGTTTTCAGCGGTCACATATTGGGTCTAAATTGGAAACTCTATAGGTTTTGAAGAAGTCGGAAAAGGGACCATGTTTGATCTAAATTGGGTTTTATAATCTTGTTAAAAAAGTTTATTATCGTAAACAACCTTATTTGTTTTTACATGGGATCAATTTGCTCGTTTGTTTCCGATATGAGATTCTTCGAAAGTATTTTCACAAATGACCACATAGCAGATGATGCCTTTGGGTCATATCCGATGATCAAATAAGATGACTGGAGAGAAAACTCTCATAAAGAAAGATGTCACTTAGTTGTTCACACGGGTCGTTATATTTATAGTGGAGGTAGGTGTGGGGCTCATGGTGGGTCCCTTGCTTCTAGTGGCGGAGCCAGCTGTCGAAAGTAGAGGGACACATTTCTTTCATTTGTTACTATTAAACTAAATATTAAATTAATTTCATAATTCTAAGAGTTATGAAGCGGACACTCACTGTTGAATAGAGTGTCAACATCAGTCCGACTGTTAAAAATATGATATTTATAAATTATAATGAGTTCTTGCCTATTACGGTTCATTCCTAGCTATATTTGTAGTTGAAAGTCTATATTTTCATCAAGTAGGTGTTTTTTAATTTGACCAAATTAAGAGAGAATGAATTGATCAAATTCAAAAAATATGTAACTAGGTCAAATACCAATTTTAATTTTTAAAACAACAAGAATAATATGAAAACATAGGTCTTTTCCTTTGGAAAGTAAGTTGATCACTTGACCTTAAAATGTTCTCCTTTTTATCAAAAACCCATTTCTTTACTTGACTAGTGTTATGGATGTCAAGGTGGGAATGAACCAATAGCATATTTTATCTTAGTTTAAGGACAACCATTAAAATTAATGAAAAAACATTAAAAATAGTCTACAATGTTCATTGATTGATTGATTGATTGATTGATTGATTGATCATAGGAATCATCCTTTTTCCCATACCCATTTGCCACAAATCCCACAATTCTCCACCACAAAGTCCACCCTGCAAAAACACAGGACACCATATCTATTTGTTCTCTAGATGTTCCAAATCTATAATAAATACACTTCGATTCACTACTAAGAAAATGGAGATACTTGTGGTTATGCTAAATCCTATGAGATATCCTATGCAATGTGATACATTTGAAGTAGATCTAGCAATTTAGTACAATATACATGATCCAGAGTCCAGACACGATTTAAGCGTATTTGCACTTGTCATATATTCCTTCCGTCTTAAATTGAGTGTTATGTGTCTATTTTTAGGTTATTATATTATTATTTTTCTCATATTACTCTTATCACTTATGCACTAAAGAAAAATCTAAACTGAACTGCACATGAGGTGTAAGAGAGAAAGTGAGAATAATATTTGAAGCACATTAAATTATCTGGTAATCCTTAATTTTTGCAAAAAAATAAAAATATTACACTCATTTTAAAGCATATAATTCATGTTTTTGTTTCACATATAAAACACACACATCATGATATCACTATTATTGTGAAAATAATAATATTATTCGTTAATCATATGTGAATGTCTTCTCTATTGTCTAAATCACATGAAAATAGTAATAGTTTTTTGCACCTCACCCACTAAGTCACACCCTATTGTCTAAATATATTGTACCTAAGATAAGAGGGAATTATGTCACTTTTATTAGAAATGATGGTCAAATAATGATTTTCGAAGAACCCAGATTTCTTCAAAATACATAAAAATGAATGAAAAAAAAAATAAGTAATCAACATAAAGATTGCACATAAGATGAAAAAAATGTATATCAGTTAACTGATATAACTTTATATCAGTTGCAATCTAAACCTGCAAATGAGATTATGACACCTAGTTAAAATTTATTTTTTCCCACAAGTGAATTTGTGGGAGCGGAGCGACCCGCCCGGATCCATAATTTTAAATGAGGTGTCACTATCTTTTTGGTACAACTGATATAAAATTATATCAGTCAACTGATGTTCATATTATTCTATATATATAGGAAAACAATAAATATTTTAAAAAAATAATATATTAAAATGACCGAAATTCACTTTAAATGATTCAAAATGACTTCAAAACATGAAAATTCAGCATAGGCTTAGCAAATGGTTTGTCCATCGGTCTGTTTTGCACGAGTATCAAAGTTTCAACTCATTCTAAAAATCAACGAGTAAATTCAAAAGTGTTCAAACTCTTACATAATAGTGAAAGCAGTGAATAAAAGTAATATAAATTATTTTTATTCATGACTTCATCGCTCATTTAAGTGAAGCCGACAACTTCATATTCAATGTTAAAAATGTTTACTACAGTAATAAACATTTAGTATCGGTATTGATTCTTAGCATACATATTTGACTTGAATTCTATTTCAGTTAAAACAATGACTAAACATAGTTATATGTCATACTGTTGAAGTGAGCCTCACACCATTAAAATTTAAACCACTCCTATGCTTGACCTTTGGAATTAATATTTAGTGTCCAATCACTATCATTATTTTTATGGTGATGATTTGGTACTGATAATGGTGGTCCTATTGGTTGTGGGATCTTCTGGCTATTGTGATTTGTGAGGGACAAAATGCAAGGAATTGAAATGGCAAAATAGCATATTGGTTAGAGCATAGAGAAGAAGGGACTTGTGTGTGGGACACCACAAAAGCTTCCAATAGTGGTAAAAGGTGGGTGGCTATTCAGGACTGTGAAGAGTGCACTAGAACAGCAAACTTTGTAGATGATGACATACTACCCACCATTTTAGGGGTTGTTTGGATAACGAAGAAGTAGTAATTTATTCTACTCGTATTAACGACTCGTCAAATATAAATATCTAAAAGTCATCATGAGCATTTTAAAAACATCTAGTAAATTTTTTACAGAAATATTTCCGTTCAATATTTATTTACAGTTATTAAGTTATCATATATCAAACACTGCATTGACACATCATAAAAATGAAAACACCTGTCTTTCTATTCTTCTTCCATGTGTATGCCTCCTTGCTATCCTCAAAAGCCATTTCTACTAATTTTATGCTTATCCTCCCACTTGGGATGATTCTAGTTGCATAACTTTTGGTTCAAATTTGTTAAAGTTTTGATTAGGTATCACTTTCTATAATTTAGTTAAAATTACTTGGTGTGTTTTTATGTGAGAATAATTATATACTAATATTTGTATTAAAATATGTTTAAGATAGTTTATTGATAAAATGTTTAGATATGTAGATGAGAGTCTAGCTAGTGTTAAATTGAGACATATGATATATGCAACATAAGTTGATAATTTTGATGAACTATTTATTTTATGTAG
>JAYMTE010001842.1:0-12354 GCA_036897545.1 Pelargonium fulgidum
TTGCTAAAACTCATCCTAATCCAACCGGAAAGAACTTCAAGTTCATACGGGTTTTGGTCTCAGAATAGTCAAGGTTTCATTCTTTTAGGAATAAAATGAGAAAACTAGTGCAGGTTTGCGTGAAGATTACAAGACAATTCAACTCGATCTAACCCGAAAGTTGCTCGGATAGGATTTGAGTGTCAACTTGATCTCTATTTAACAGGTTTGAATTGCATTAGATAAACCGATCAATATTTGTTCCAAATCGATCTACCTTAAATCATACAAACTTTGAGCGTTCATTCTAGGTTCCCAAGTAATCATGTATAGATATAGCAATTTGAACCCGAACTCACATGTACACAAGCCGTGTTATAGCAAGTTAAAGTCAGCCCAAACAGCCAATAGTTCTTCGGGTTGGATATGTTATGGAACAAATTCATACGGGTCAGATCTACATGTCAATTAATAGAGATGGCAATTTATACGGCATCGCATGACAGCGATTTTAAATTAATTTGAACTTAAGATAATTATATTTTTTTTTGTTAACTAACTCAACCTGTTTAATAATAGAGTGTGTTCATGTCTAACCGTTATACCCTCTTATTCTGTTCCACTATATGGATCATAAAAGAATATGTAATCCGCTTATTAACCCACTTATTAAGATTGAACGTGTAATTTTTCAAACATACTATGTGAGTATACATTAAACGAGTCATCATATATTCAAATGCACCGTGTCGGGTCGTGTAATTTTTTAGCTACCCAGTTGTTTAAACATACTAGTCTTGTCAACTTGCTGATACGCAAGTCGTACTCGGATTGACCTGTTCGACATAATACTTAACTTCCAACACGCCACCCTTAATTAGGATTGGGCATTTTCATCCAAAACCCGACAAGCCCGAGTTGATAGTCTAATACAATCATATCATGCTCAACTAAATATATACAAATCAAAATTATTAATATATGTTGGCAATTGTTAATATTATGGCCACAATCAAAATCATCAGGAGAATAGTGGAATTGACAACACAATCAAATTCATCAAAAACCAAATTCGATCTTTGGCGTAACGACATTATTTTTCTCAATGAAAACGATCAAAGTAGCATCATGTGCCCAACTGTTTTCTAAGCAATTTAAAAGAGGTTGAGGTTGCAATTGTATTCAAACTCTGAAAGAACTAAATAAACAATTCTCAGAAAAAATTTAGGACCTATTAGCAACACACGAATGCTTTATGCCAAAGAACGAGTAAATCTCTATAAATGGTGCATTATTTCTACATCATACCGAAACTCATGCTTCAAAACCTCGTCACCTTCAGTGTTGAGCTTTCGCCTTGGCTGCAGCTTTCTCAGCAGCTTTCCTTTCGGAGTTTGCCTTCGCCTGAGGAGGAAATCATTCAAATATCAACAGACGCACGAGATTTTCATGAGCAGAAGGATGATATTTCAAAGTGAGTATACAATGCGTACAATAATAACTATTGTACTTGAGAAAGTTGCAAATTACAATACACTTATGGTTCATCGAGAATTCGATCATAAGCATCTATATGGAGCAGGCAATTTGGATCCTAAGCTTTGGGAAGGCAAAATCCAACCTGTTTTTTGCGGATTACAGCACACTAAAATGGACCTGGACATTTATCAAGTCGAGAAACCCACATCACCTGATGACACACACCTATGTAGAGCTGACGATTTGTGTTGAAACAGGACTCATGACACGATACAAAATTAGCAGGTTCAGCTCCACATTTTGTTATTGAGTAATGTTTGTGTAGTAGAACCGAACACGTTTAGTAATCATGTCGTGTTAGGCCTCCCAAACTCGCATGCGCGATTAATTAGACGTGTTGTGACACAAAAAATACACACTTAAGGGAACAATTGTAAACTAATGGGTTGTATCGTGTCAAACATGTTGGTTCTATCATGCAAAATGTGTTGGGTCGTATTCGTGTCAACGCGGCCCATTTAGTTAAAGTAATAAACGACGCGACATTTGCATCAATTATCTAATCGTAAAAATAAAAAATGAATAAGCCTCACAAAAATGCCCCTTCCACAGACCACAACACCAAAAGACAAATGCAAGTATGCAACAGAAAAAAATCAAAACTTAATTAAACTATTGCAAACATAAACTTAGTGATGAACCTTCAAGATTAAGGCTTTCGCAATAAGAAGAAATCATGTAATTAATATATATAATGGAAAATTGAATTAACAAGATCATTGTGTTTTAAAACTTAATACAAAATAAGAATTTAAGCAAAGTGTAACTTCATGCTTCGCCAAAATCCCAAAGACCTTTAGCAAGGAACTACACTAAACTCCAGTTACAGATGAAATCAGATTTAGCAACAACTATATGGACAAACAAATCTGCTAGAACTGAGAATGCAGGCAATCAAAACACCAATTTTATAGGAACAGAGCAAAAGTTGTCAATCAAACATAATCAGAATCTAAGAAATCAAAAATATCAATCAAAAACAGGCGAAATTGGACTTAGAAATCTGCTAAAACCGATAATGCAGCCAATTAAAAGACCAAATTCATAGAACCAGAGCAAAAACTAGCAAATTGGTGAAATGAACCAACAAAATCAGAATCTATGAAACAACAAATATCAAACAATTACAGATGAAATTGGATTTTAGCAGCAACTACACAAACCAGAAATCAGCACCGATTATCCTGGCAATTAAAAAACTAACTACAAAATTGGTGAAACGAACAAACAAAATCAACAAATAATGCAAACAAAGATGCAAATCGGAGATGTAATACCTCATGAAAAAATCCAATCAAATTAATCAACGCTTGAAATTACGAATCTATGAAACCTAAGAAACAGCTTTGAGACCATACCTTGAGATACTTGAGCTTCATGCCTCCGTAAACGAGTCCAATCGAGAAGGCTGAGGCACGAGCAACCTATCGCCCAAATTCAAAACACAGCACAATCACGATCGGTAAGAAAATCAACAAAATAAATAAATAACAATTACACACTACATTTCTCCGGAAACAAACAGAAGATCGAGGATTCACCAGAACGCAAAAAACAAAAAACAATTCCAGATTACATTTCTTCGGTAAACAAACAGAAATTGGAATGAAAACAAAAAACAGTTCTAGATCGCATTTTCTCGGGAAACAAACAGGATTTAGAGGATTTACCAGAGCGAGAGTACTGGTGCCGGAGTAGGGACCTGGAGGAGGAGCCATCGTAGATTTAGATCTCGGAGAAGAGGAGCGACGAGAGAGATCTGGTTGGCGATGTCCTCGACTGTTCAGCGAGCGAGCGAGTGAGAGAGAGAGAGAGAGACGAGTTAGGGTTTTGAGTCTGCTTGAAGTCTAGGACACTGTGTGTGGACTCACAGTGAACGACGACGTTTTGTAGGCAGTGAACAGGTGCTTGGGCTTGACGCTGACTTGGTCAGCTATGGACTCTGGCCCATTTTTGTATTTCAACCGCTTAAATCGGAGGCTATTGGGCCGTTCGGCCCATTTCTTCATAGGTAAGGTTCTTTTTTTTTTAATAATTTTGATGGGCATAGGTGGGTTTTTTAAGGGAAAAATATTGTGAGATTTTGATTTTTTATATTGTACAAGTAGAGGTGAGAATTTTGAGATATGGGTTGATTTGTTTGGGTTCGGATTGTAGAGCTAATTTGAATCCGGTCAGAAAGGCCTTGGGGCTCATTCAAATTTCGGATTTTGGTTTAAATTTTACTTTTTAGACATAAAATGTGTGAACTCGTGCAGATTCGTCCAACATGGCCCAACTCAAAAATTACAAGACAAATTTGACGTTTAAGTTAATTGTATCACTCATTTATGTTTAGTGATACACAAAATGTTGGGTGCCAAAATTTATTTATATTAAATGTAGAACATAACAGACGTAAAAACACTCGAAAACACCAAAATTTTGATTTTTTTTATACACAACGGCCTAAGAAATCTTGCAAGAGATATAGACACAAACTTGAACAAAGAAACAATGGTGTTCAGGAAACAAAGAGTGCCTATTAACAGTAATCTAAGGTTTTTGGCACATTACCGTACCAAAGTGATCTCCTACACTGATACACAGAACGATGGGTGCCAAAATTTCTTTATATTAAATATAAGAACATAACCAACGTTAAAACGCTCGAAAACACCAAAATTTTTATACTACTAGTAATGACTAGGCACGCGGCCATGGTCATTGAGTTCTCATCATTTTCTCCATTTAGTGGTTTGGCTATATAAATAAAGTACGAAATACTTATTGTTATTCAATTATTTTGATAATGTAACGGTCTAGTTATATTAAATTACTCATGTGGTCAGCACATGAATTTGAATAAAAATAAAATTTTAATTTCACGTCAAATCAAAACTAACATTAGAACCATTTTAAGTCAATATTTAAAAGTTTTAAGATTATTTTAAGTTTTAAGAAAAATTAGGAACCAAATTGGATTCTTATGTAAAAGTTAAGACTTAAGGAGGGCAGATTATAAGTTTTACCAATTAATAATAATATTATCTTTCTTTCTCAATTCATTTAAATAGTGATTCAGTTTAGAACTATCGATCTAAATTTCAAGTCATGATTGTTCGAGAGAGATTAAAAAATCTAATCCAAACTTGACAAAAAGAAGTGTGAGTTGAATTGCGAGTTTTACATAAATATGTGCAAGTGTATTGAATATATCCGGCCCTAAATCAATTAGAGTTTGGCATACAAATGTGCAAATGATAGTGGTTTGCCAAAGTTGATCGGGTCTAGCTTATACAACCTAAAACCACACTAGACACGTAAATTCAAGTCCAAATTATTGACTCAATGAGTTCAAGTACCGAAAACCAGATCGCATCCAAAACTTTAAGGGTTGAAAAAATCTAATATAAGTACACTCTATCGTATATTAGGCTTCACCAAACTAGTTTGGGCTTAAATAAGTTTGTGTTAAGCATAGTTAAAGGATAAGTATGTAACTTCAAAAACTTTGTATGAAAAATGATCCATATGAGTTAAAATGTATCAAATATATCAAGTCTGAGTTTGGCAAAGATCAACCAATTTATATAAACGTGTCAGGTCAAATTGTGAAATTTTGGACTAGAGTGTTAGCTTCATCATTTCGTGTCAACCAGTTCGTTGCATGTTATTCAACACAATTAATAAACGATACAGGTTCGAATTGACCTGTTTAACAAAGTACTAGACTTTCAACGCAACACAAACACGACCTGTTAAACACAAATTGCCAGCAGTTTCAAGTCCACATTGTTAGTTGCAACGCCGGACTGAATCCAAATTATATCTTGAACACCCTAGTTTTATTGGTGCGGAACAGGTTTTAACCTGACAGATCAAGACCGAACCGGTTCTCAAAACATTCAACTCAAACAGTAGCATTACTATTTTATTAAAGCATTGTTGGGTTGTTGAGAAACCAAGAACATTTAAGAACATGGCAACATCAACTCCAATCTGGTTTGGTTCAACTACTTTACTTAATTCTTAAAAATCCCACATCAAGAATCATTAAATTTTCTATAATAAAGAATAGCAAATCTAAAGACTAAAACTATCCAAATCCATAAACTATTCTGTTTACTTAAGATAAAAACGACATCGAAAGAATGTCACAACAGAGCAAATATCGGTGTAAATAATGTTACATGCCATTTGATTAATATCTACCGAAACAGAGATTTAAGTATAATGACTTCTATATAATATAAACTTCACGCCATGGTCCGAGATGGACATGGTGAGGAAGTCGATGATGAGTAGGATAATATGATGACTCGTTTTCAAGGACAAAACTAATGAATTGAATGCACTAGAGGAACTAGGTGGAAAAAGAAACGAGATTGAGATCGACCCGCCATACCATAATGAGCAAGCTATTGATTCGACTCGGGTTTTGTAGTTGCGCTCCCGTTCTGCTGCTGCTGTTGCATTTGATGCATGTTGTGTTGCTGCTGCTGATGCGACTGTTGTTGTTGCTGCTGCTGCTGCATGTGGAACATCTGAGCGTTTAGGGAATGCGGAGGCGCCATGCACTTGGAGGGGTGAGACTCGCCTTTCATCTCAGCGGTGGCGATCTTCAGGCGTTGGACCTCCGCGGTTAAAGCTTCATTAAGAGCTGTCATGTTTCACAACGATTAGTGACATTTCTTTTTTACTTCAGAAAGTGAAAAATGAGGGGCTGTAATGTATACAAATTGCTAAAGAAAGAAAGACTGAAAATGATATCTCAACAAGAAGTGGCAATACAAATTTCAGATATGATACAAATCGTATTTGTTTGGGTTCGGATTGATAAAGACTAATCCAAAACCAATCCAAAAGGGGTTCGGATCAGATTTGCCCAATCCAACCTATAATTTTATAGAATACGGGTTCAAATCCAAATTGTCGGCTCTACTCTGAATTATCAGTATCTGACCAGTTTAATCCCAACTACTGAAAACCAACCAATCAGTCTCCGAAATTAACTTCAGCTAGATTTTAGTTTCAATCTTTTTCTTAATGCCATATCAGCAAAGCTGGCAGAAAAACAAACGGAACACCAGGAACCATTTTGGCTTAACATTAGCTCAAGGACCAGATTGGTCGGGTTTGGATAATTCAGGTACTATTTGATCATTCCAAATCTGACCACTTTCCAAGAACTAATAAAGCTGACCAAAATGGCCCTGGCATTAACAAGCGTTAAAAATTAGTTTCAATCTTTTTATTACTTTAATGCCACAGAAAAACTAGCAGAAGTTAATGTTGAGCACCATTTTGGTAAAACATTAGTTTATGGACCAAATTGGCCGGTTCCTGATAATTCAAGGACAAAAGGACAAGGATATTGAGTTGAACTATTACAAAGTGCAAGAAAAGGTAATTTCCATTATCTAAGTGAGTGCGGATCAGTCTCAACAACTCTTTTCAAGACAAGTTATTTCTCTACCTATTTGCAAGGTTAAGATAAAACACATTATTTCCGCAACCACCGGGCAGACTTGTAATAATGTTTAGTTTTATAGAACCTTCATTACCATTTAAAGTATGGAGTACAATAATAAAACATGGTAGTTCCAACTTCCACCACTGTAATATACTAGATCAGCATTTAATGTTTCTATAATCATGCAAAAAATGAGTACATAAATTCACACAAAAGCTAAAACTATACGAGCAATTATTTCAACAAAAAATTGTGTGATTTGTGGATTGCAAAAGCTATATAAATATAAAGAAGCAAGGAGAATGAAGGAAAGATCCGTACCATCCCGAAGTTGTGCTTGTTGTTCCATGGCTTGAAGACGAAACTTCAACTCGTTATTCTGGTTCGTGAGACCAACAGAATCTCTCTGCCCGAATGTGATATATGACAGAAAAAAGGAAATTTTATTTAGAGAAAGAAAAAAAAAAAAGAAAGCAACATGTAATGGAGTCCAAATCCAGCAATCCAAATCTTTACCTGTAAAAGTGTAAGTTGGGCGGACAATGTGGTAGCTTCAGTCTGTAGAGTCTGAACCTTGTGTTCCAATTCTGAAATATAACGCATCTTCCGTTCCTTGGACCGGGCTGCAGATTGCCGATTTGCCAAAATCCTGAAATAGACCGATCACTTGAGTAAATAAAATATATGATAAAATGCATTAAAATCCAACGGAGTAGGGGCTGAAGAATGAAAATCATACCTCTTCGCGCGTTTTGGATCAGATAATGCGATCTCAGCGAGCTTATCATTTGCCATAATTTTCTTCAGTTCAGCTCCGCTGAATTCACCGTTCCCAAACTCCAAACTGAAGGCAGCTGAATTCTTGTCAATTGAATTGCTGGGCGAAAGTTGCCCCGGATGAGGTCCAGGAGACGGTGGCAATTTCGATGATTCATCGCCAAAGTTCAATTTCCCCATGAAACTATCCATGGAAATGCTTCTGAAGTGTCGGGTTGTAGGAGCAATATCTCCTCCAGCACTCCTCTTGACGCCCTCTCTCTTCTCCGACACCCTCAGAGCGCTGTTCCCACTCTCATTCACACTACTTTCAGCCTCGTTATCACTGCTATCACCCCCATTCGTCTTTGTCCCGCTTGCCCGACTATCCAAATCTTCGCGATTCTCATTACCATTCTTGTCGTCAGTCCCCGAAGAGTTCAATGCATCAATACCGTCCAAATTCATATAGGCAGAAAACAAATCATCCACAACTTCCCCTTCGGATTTCCTCTCGCCCATCCCTTCTGCATTGCTATCACTACCTTTATCCCAACTCGTCTCTCTCTTAACCAACTGAACCGGCTTTCCCGCATTCAAACCATCTCTCCCGGGCACCATCGCACCGGGGCTTCTCAATGGAATAAGAGGCGGCGAAGACTGCATCACCGTATAAAACCCAAATGGGATATCACTATTAGACCGCCTATGCGCCTTGCGAGGCGGCAAACTCTCACCAATCCTAGGAGAATTACCCCTCGTAAACGGAGAGGGCGGCAACTGAGAATGAGAATTCCCATCTCTATCTTCCATTGATACATCAGCAGACACATGGTCCGACGAGGAGTCCCGATAAGGAGACGGGCTCAAAGGAGGCAATGAATCGAGTGAGAAAAACGGAGGCTGCGACAAAGATCGAGAATGGGTTGGTCCTGAGCTGAAATTCTGAGAACCCATTTGCTGGTTCACCGGCCGGGACACAGGGATCTGAGAATAGGGCGAAATGGGTGGGATTTGGTGAGGGTGGGAGGGAGGTATGCCAATTCTTTTGTTCCCATCACCACCAAAACTCTGTGCAAAATGCCGGATAGGTGCACGGTTTTGTGAAGCATTCAAATTGGGTATTTCAAGATGGTTCATTGACAAGGGCTGTTTCGGAATCGAATCCGAAGAGGTCCCATATGAAGATTGAAGCCTCTGCATCATATCAGCACATGCCTCCTCAGCATCACCCATTATATATAAACCTACAACACTACAAGTCTACAATGCAACTAAAACCAAAACCCCCAAAAATCCACAGCTCCACAAAGCTCCAAGAACACAACTTTAAGTCTCTGACCCCAAACCCAGTTCAGTTCCAACCAAACCCAGCAACAACAACAACATAAATAACCCAAACCCCAACAAATCAACAAACCCAAGATACTTAAAAGCACACAAAACACACAAAAAACACAAAATTTTCTCAGCGGCAATAACACAAACACCTTGTGCGCGTTATGTACCTTGTGTCCAAGAGAGCAACAATGGCTTCAAAAAATCCGCCACATTTGGTGGCAAATTGGTGTGGAGACGACGGAAATGACGAAGAGGCAAGCAGGCGAGGAAGAGGAAGAGAAAAAGTGGGTCTTTTTCTGTGCTTTCGCTATCGGTTTCTCTCTCTAGAAAGGAGGTCTGTGTGTGAGTGAAGCTTTTTGTTTCTCTCTCTAACACTCGGAGAAGACTACTTGTACACGGAGTTCATGACGCGTGAATTTAATGTGAATTTGGGTTTCATGTGGATTTCGTTTGGATTTCAATTTCATTCCGACCTCATTTGGACAAAACCAAACCCAACCTTATTTTTATTTTGATTTTTTTTTTTGTTGTCTCCTCTTTTTCCGCAGCTTATTTAGCAATTAATTTCTAAATTATTTAGTTTTTCTAAGATGATGTTCAAGTTTGAAGCTTACAATCGGCGGCGGCAGTGCTGACTATTCGGGTTTCAGATAGGACTTGGGTCGGCTTTTGGATTGAAATTTGTTGTCTAAACTCGACCTGAAAAAGTTTTGGGTTTTTGAATTTTGAGTCATATGTATAAAAGTTATCGGTAGCATGTGAGTTTGAGTTCATATTGTCAACCCTTGGTTTTAGACTGTTTTGTCTTTTGGTTGAAAATGTCTAATATGAACTCGATCTGGTGGAGGCGCAGTTTTTGGGGGTTTAGTACAAAATGTGTGAGTTTGCTTGACCCGGTCTATCACAAAATGGATTATTTGTATTTTTGGGTGCCCGTGAATTCTGGCAATTCGGTTTTTAGATCGGGTTTTTTTTGGGATTGTTTGGAATAATCTAATCTAACATTGGGTGCTTGCGGGTTCGGTTTCATATGTCAGCCTGTCAATTTTGTTGTTGTTGTTGTTGGTTTCGAGTTGAAAATGCTTAAGTTTGAAGTTACACGTTGAATACGGTGGAGCTGGTCATTTGAGTTTAAGCTAATACTTGAGTCGGCTTTTAATTTTAAAACATCTAATCTAAACTCGACTTAGGACAGATTTTGGGTTTCAAATTGAATTATGAGTATTACAAATAAAATGTACAAAATTGTTTAATCTGATCCATAAAATGAACACTATATAAAGGCACAATATCTGTTAGATGGATGGTATGCGGTTGGATAAAGTTTCTAAAATTATTCATTAGTGTAATAATTTTATTACTATTGTGATCTCAATGTTATCCTAATTAATAGTATATTTTTAATTGCAATAAATGTAATCATGTATCAAACAAAATAAATAAAAATGAATATTAATAGTTCAATGTATTCAAGAAAATAAATCAATCTATACAAAATTCATTAACAAAATAATCGTGTAAGGTGCGAATAGTTCAACATTTGCAAACAAGTACATCGGCCTATAGAATGGATTCTCATAACTGATGTAAACCTTGTCAATAATAGCAAAATTCGAAAGTAGTTTAGGAGCATTTAAATGTCCTATACAATCGAATATGTGGCAGTTAAGTCATGAAGTTTGCTCTATATTTTTAGCGTTTGTAGCTAGGTTACATGAATTTTCATTAATGCATCACCATAAATAAAATGAAAGGCTTTAAATGTTTACGAGCATCTAAACTAAATTAATTTTTAGTGTTAAAAAAAAAACTAAATTAGCTTTATACTTCTAAAGCATGCTAAGTTGTTATCCTCTCAAACCTTTGGAATAAAATTGTGGAGTACTTTCATCAAATTTTCAAAACCACATAGGCCGCATTTGTTGTTGACATTGTTTGGATCATGTCCTCATCAATAATAGTTTTCTTGATCATGAATATGTCGACTCGTAACCAAAGCACAATCATCTCAATACAACAAATTTAAGGGCAAAATTCACATTACCTTGTTTTCTTATAATTCTCTTGATTCACATGAGTTGAAAATGTAACTCCATATCTTTAGTGAAAAAGGATGTGTTGTAGGAGTTTGGCACAAATTTAGAGGTTAAAAGACCTATTTAGATTAACTTTATCCTAAAATAATAATATTTTTCTAATTTTAATATAAAAAATTAAAAAACAAGCGAAATAGATCATTAATAGGTTAATTTATTCAATCAAATAGATTGACTTATGCAAAACGAATTGTCAGAATGGTCACCAAGATCATTACTATATATGTCAACGTATTCAAGTAATTAGATTGACCTAAACAAAACAAAACAAAAATTGTCATTGTAGCTTTTCAGATCATGAATAAGTAGATTTGTTACCAAATTAAGCATTAACATCGTCAATGACAGCAAATTCAAGGTAACGACAACATTACCACGTTTTCCCCGTGTTATCTTTAATTCACGTACTCCATACCTCTTGTGAAAAAAGGAAGGTTTTGCGGGAGATTGGAACAATTTTTAAGACAACCGACCACTTTTATCTTGTTCAATAATATATTTATTATATTTAAAATAACAAGATGAAACCGAACATGAATATTTCAACATGTCTAAACAAATATATCGACCTAGACAAAACAAAAAAGGTATATTAATTTTCCATATTATGAATAGGTTGGCCAAATTAAGATTGACATATAATGTCTTCTAGGGATGACACAATGGCCAAAACACATAGATTTTGGGTTAAAAAGGGAGAGCTACCCCCGTTATGTAACTCAATTGATAATAAATAAAAACATATAATAACAAATTCAGGATCAGTAATGACGTTACTTTATCGTTTTGATAGTCTTTTTTATTTGCATAAGATAAATAAGTAGTTCCACATATTTTATTAAAAAAAAATGAAGTGTTGTAGGAGCTTGTCACAAACTTTGAGTTAAACTCCTTTATAGCCAAACAACATTTCTCTTTTTTGGTTCATCGAATTCATATTTCACGTTACATAGACAAAATGAAGATGAAAAAAGACAAGTAATTAAAGTTAACAAACAAGTACTTTAGTATTAGTTAAAAATAATGAACACAACTCTTTATTGGAATGATAACTGAATAACAATAGAAACAAAAATTGTATTCTCTTAAGCAATTTCTAAGTTGATAAGAAACAAGTCAAACTAAAATAAGTTGCACAACTATATATATATATATATATAACTCGTATTTCAAATGTTAGATAAAAAA
>JAYMTE010001843.1:0-12354 GCA_036897545.1 Pelargonium fulgidum
CGCTTGTCTATTTTATTATACAATCCAATCAAAATGCTTGCAATATTATTAAAATAATAATTTTTATATAGAAAAATAGATTTGAGTTTTGCTATTACACTCTTAAAATATATTGTGTGAGTGAGTATAATAGATGATGTGACAAATGTATTACACTATTAGAGTATAATCCATTGGAGATGCCCTAATAGTGGGTCCAAGCTATTATACTTTAATAGTATAATCATTGTGGAATTAAATGTAATAGAAAATAGTGGGTGATGTGGCAATTGTAGGTTCACTCTATTACACTACAAAGAGTGTAACCATTGTAAATGCTCTTATATATATATATTATATTGTTCATTGTTGGTACCAAAAGAATATGATTGAACCCTTTAGTTTAGGTGCAATATTCCATTTATTATAATATTACCTCTCTGTCACTTTTCGGTTCCACAACAAAAAGTCACCTGAAACAAACAAGAATCCCAGTAAAAATGTAAAACAATTGTTTGAATCCTATGCTTGTCTTCCATAGAGGCAAAAATCCTCTATTTTTTAAATATATCTAACTGTAATTACCCTATATATATTCTCAAACTTAATTTACTAAGGTCAACTAATTTTGTTATAGATATTGAGATCAAATGTTGTTTAACGTTAAAGTTGTTACTAACAATTTTAAGACATTTTTATTATATATGAGATCTGACGTGATGTTTTTTCACAAAAATTGGATGACTCGTGCATAGTTCTGATTTAGAATTGATTAATTTAATAACTTAAATATTCACGTAGAGTGAAAATAACTTGATCTACATCAATAACAAAACACAGTGCGGTAGACATATATATATATATATGCGATAACCAACTGTACCAAAAGTGGTCTCTTACACCAATAACCAACTGCGCCACTCTTAGTGGTTGTCGATCTCCATTTGCTAGATTCAAATGTTTGTAAACTTTACGATGTCAATCGTAAAGAGGATTATGTCAACCAACTTCTTACCTACATTTTTATTACTTCCACCTACTTCTATATTTAACTTTTATGTAGCTGTTGAAGTGAACAACTGATCCAACAAACCCTAGACACACACTTCCTTGAAGTAAAGCCGGGAACAGAATCATAGAAAGAGCATAATTTGCCATTCAAATGAATAAAAGAAGAGATTGTTGCTGGCTGGCCGGAGCCGGCATGTGCATATCACGTGTGAGAGAGTAATGATATTGATATTTCTTATTAGCTCCCTGATTGGTACTGTACTACTTTTAGTGTGTGTGTTTAAATTTCAATCTTTTTTACTACTTGCGGATGGATAATAAAAACTGAAGAGTACTAGTAGTAGAAAAGAAAACAAAAAAGAAGAGCCCAGAGTATATGTATTAAAATTCTGAATGTGTTTGAGTTCAAAAGATGAAATGATGAAGCCATTGACATTTGACAATGCCTATGCTATGATGTAGACATATGTGAATGCCCTCACCCTGGCTTCCTCTAAAGCCTGACCTAATTTGACAAATACACATCTACAATCTACACATGCTCTCTACAAAGCCACTGCTACTACTACTGTTGTGGCTAGTGGCCACAGGTGATTTACCATTCAAAATCAATCATTTCTACTTTGTTCGGGGCTTAGCCACTGTTACCAGTATACCAGTTGGTCGATCCTAAAAAATAATAAGAAAACTGAAATTAGAGATTAGAAAAAGAGTGGATAATAGTATTTTTGCTTCAACAATTATTTAGATATATCATAGGAATAGAGCATCAATCTCCAACAAACATGAAGATTGAGATAGGAAGCTTTTTAGTTGGTACAATATCAGTGCCCATATTAGCTGATATAGAATTAGTATATACAGGCCAGGGAAGGGAAGGGAAGGGAAGGGAAGGGAAGGGAAGGGAAGGGCAGGGCACTAAATTATATATCATACTAGTTTATTCACTGCTTTTGCCATACTGCGTAGCGGTGGCCACTGGTGGCCAGTTCCCACTCCCTACCAGCTGGGCACCATGAACCATCCCCAAGCTTCATGCACACTTTCTCTCCAACCATGGCAGAGTAGAGATTTGGCTGGGCCTCCAAAATCCTGATAGACGATCGACTATGTATATCTTGGCGCTTGCGAATGTCAATCTGCACAACCACACATACTTGTTCAATTATTACGAATTTTAGCAACTAACAGGTAAATTAATTCAATAGCTTTGAATGAGAAGCGGCATACCAGTTTCACAATTTGGTCATGAATGGAATTTCCCCAGTCGAAAAAATGGTCATAGAAAACCGATGGTATTCCAGGATGAGTGAGTATGTACGCATAACCCTGCACAAGAGGTAATGAGATTCATATACTAAGGCCTTAGCTTAATAAAAAAATAGAGAGCCACACGTTTTCCAAAATGAAATGACAATGTTATCCATCAAAACATACGGGTGCTTCTACAAAATTATAGCACTAAAATCCCTCCAGTAGCCAATTTCAGGAGTCATATACACCGATATGACTGTTACACAGCATCCTAAAGTTCTTGTTTAAGTTATGATACATGTCATTATAACTTAAACAGCCTTGACTGGAAGATCATACTTTAAGTTATCAGATTTAGCAGTCACTATCAAATAATGATAATGGCTAGTAATTGAATACTGGAGTTCATCTATGCATCTTGAACCAAAATTGGTACAAATCAAATTAAACCTTGTCTATTGTGGAGTTTTTCTCCCAAAAATATATATTTCTCAACTGTTTTTTTTTTCCTCCTTTTCTTTTCTAGGTATTGTCTTAGATGAAACCTGGACCTAAAGCCCCAAATTGAGAGGCAGATACTGCTGGATCATAGGCCAAATGTATCTGACCCACTGAAGAATATCTATAAAGGAATGAAAAGAAAAAAAGAAAAAAACATAACAGACGGTCAACAAGAATCAAATAAAACAGGTTTTTTAGGCTTGTTTAGTGAGCAAAATTATATTACATTCTAACAAGTTTAGACATTGAGACAAACTGGGAGATGCATATAATCCATCTGATGTAAAAAAAATTAAGAATGGATAATAAGTTCACATACCTCCATAATATGATTAGAAGGGAAGGGCCAATGAGCCTGCAAGAGTGCACCAATAATGGGTGAGTCAATTCGAAATCCTCTATCAGGAAACAAAAGCTTGAAAAATAGAATCATTGATTTGGGCTCAGTTAAAAGAGTATATCCCAATAATGCATATTTTCAGTTCTATCCTCATCGGTAGTTATGAAATCAGAATAAAATAAAACAAAACAAAAAAGGTAGAACATGAACTAATGGGTCTAAAAACTCTGCATGCAGGCAAGTTATGCACCAGAAACAAGAATAGCAATCTCCTATAGTCATCTAAAAACCATGTGAATTAACTACTGCACAACAATGAAACGGCAACTACCTGAGTGGAGCCCGTGTCATGGTTATCAAGGAACGTGACTGCCCTTGAAGGCCACCATCCCATTACACCCGGTGGCTTCCCTTGAGGATCACGTAGACGCCAGTATTGTCCTTTAACAGCTTCCTGCACAGCCATGCAGGGAAAATGTTGATGAGAATTTTAAATTTATAAGAACCACCTGCATGATTCTCTTAGGCATGGATCTAAAGGTAATAATATATACTGAAGAATTACCTGAAGAATTCCTTTTGTTGTGAAGTCAAAGACAGTTGACAGCTGCCCTGTGCCATCAATCCAATTGATAATACGTTGTCTATGACTATCTGCAGGTATAGTTTAAGAAACAAATAACCAACAGAAGTTATGTTTAAGGTAAATGAAGGCTACCGCCATGCTAAAAAAAAAGTCGAGCAGCACAGAAAAATCTCCAGCATGTTCAAATTCCAGCTTATATGTACTTGACAATGATGCCACCAATTATTTGGCACATAAATATATAAGAAGTGTAATACCTGGGTTATATTCCAAGCCATAGTCACTGTAGTTGCAAGAATCCCAATACTCCCCAACTGAAAATATTGGTTTTGCTCCCTCAATATATTCTTTCACATACTTTGCTGAGTAGCTAAATTGGAGCATTATAGATATAATTACTGAACTGCAACGAAGACCATTTTTTTCTATAAAAAAAATAAATCAAAACTGCAAACATAACACTTACCCTCTTGCAAAATCAAAACGGAAATCTTGAAAGCCAACACTGCGAAGCCATTTGAGCCAGCCTATAATGTCTTTTCTAACAAATTGTTGGGTATGATCAATATTTGGCACTCCATTAAAGTTGTCACCAGTGCTCTTATTACCCTGACATGTAATATTCCAGGGTCAGATACATATCACTGTTACATTATAATGAGTTATTGAAACTAAATGAACCATAATGTATATTAGTACCAGTCCGCCAGTACAAGACGTAACAGCGTGTTCATCCCACGATAATGGAATTCCATCATAACGGTTATACATTCCTCCATGTCCTTGGCTAGTCCCAATACGATGGTTGATCACTATGTCGGCCATTGCTCTAACTTTATACTGTCTCATTTTTTGAAGTAAGGCTTTTAAAAGGTGCTCAGATCCATATGAAGAATTGAGGGAATAAAGGTTTTGTGGAAGGTAACCTGTAGTAAGAAAACAGCCGAACCAAAAAAAAAAAAAAAAACTTTGTTCAGTATAGATATGGAGACAATCTAAGACATATCCAGAAAAATCCTCAATAAAATTTTATCCTTGTAACCTTCAGGTGCGAAGGAATGAGTTGCGGGTGGTAACCAGGCTGACGTGAACCCAGATTTTGCAATATCGGGAACCTTCCTTTCTAAGTTTTTCCACCAATCATGTTTGTGAGACTCCCAATTAAAAGCCTATTGAGTGAACTTTCAGTCAGATCAACAAACTATAGTGATATCTAGTATAATATGCAGAAATTAAGAACATTTCCAATTGACCTGTATAAGGATTTCCCTTCCACTACGTACTGTTGCACCTGCAAACAAATCCAAAATAATTCTTTAGGAGCACTGAAAGATACAAGTACTTTCCCTCATCATACACATTTAAAGTCATGCATACATAATCTAATGGCCATTGATCCTGAGACAATTGTTAATGAGAAATACTAATTCAAACCATGTGAAAAAATAAATATCAATAAGAAAATACGCATACCAAGATCAGCCGGCTGTTCATCACAACCCTGCATTCAACATATACAAATGACTCAATAACTCAAAAAGGAAGCAAATGCTCTTCAGAAATGAACATACTATCAAACAAATTGAGTCTAATCAACATAGTAACATACATCACCCAGGTAACCCATATCAGATCAGGGGGCAGATGTCCAACAGGTGGAACTGGATTATATGAAGTTTAAAAAATCAAAGGAGTATCCTGCAAACGCAACCAACTATGTATTGAACGTTAGCCCTCTATTCCATTTGTAAGCTCCATTCAGCACACGTAAAGAGTGAGAAAGACAAGCCAAAAAAGAACATGTTCCATTACAATCATCATTAAGCGATTCCTTTTTCCTAAGAATACCAAAGGAGCAGCAACTTAAGAAAGAAACTCAATCGTAAAGTGTGTAGTGATCATATACTCATATGAACCAATTGGTTACAGCAATCACTTAGTAACGAAACAAATCAAAGATATGGGTATCTAGAAAAGCAAAGGCATGCTTGGTGCCACATATAAACAACATACTTATTGAAGTACTACTACCTTCGTCTCAAAATGAGGGTCCACTATCCATTTTGCAAAAAATGAAAGATTAGTGCTTGACTTTTCTACAAGTAACCCTATATGGTTTTGATTTAACAAACTGTAAGGGTTCTAACTAACTTATTTGGTAATTCATGCATACCTAACTTACCAAAAGGAAAAGAAATGACTCAGTTTGGAACACAGATATAAAGAAAGTGAACACTCATTTTGAGTCGGAAAGTGTGGTTCTTATGGAAGGTACTTGTATTCATTACTAACACAACTCACATCTTCATACATTAATACAGATGCCAAAGAAAACTCCAATTAAGTCAAGACTACAACATAACCTTAAAGCTTACTATAGAAAGTTAACAACTTTACACATTCCCTGTTCCTATTATGCTATTCCCAACCATTAAATCAACTCATTACCACTTTCCATGACTACACAAACTCAAATTCACCATCCACGTAGCAACATTTTGTCACTGATCTAGAATATAAACAGAAGTAAACAAAACACATAAGCCCTAGAAAGATTCAACACGGTAAAGAAGAAGCGTACGTACCGGAGCTTAAGCTTCTGGAGAATCAGCGATTGCAACGCTGGTATGGTGTTTGCCAATTGGTTGCCTATAAATAGATGGAGAAAAAAGCTGAGAGATTCGAGAGAGACGCCGAATTGGAATCACGCCGTCGTAACGATAAATTTGAAAATTCGATTGCAAAAATGTGGAATTTATGCTGCGAAAGTGAGAATCGACTTTTCGAATGTCAGATGGAGGGAGGGTTCGTTTTTCAAAGGTGGGTGGTGGTGATATGCTGATTCGAAGGACCAGGTCACTCTGTGCGGTTTGGGGCATCGAACGGTGTTTGTTGAATGAGATGGTGCGCTGGAGAGTAGTTAACGATCGGTATTTTGAGGGTCCAGGGAAGGGCATGGTTTGGCGGCACAGTGGATCGTGAAAGGTTCCTTAGGAATTAAGCCGCGAAACCAATTGGATGTTGGACTTGTGTCGTGGGGATAGGATGTGTTTGTTTGTTTGTTTGTTTCTTCTTGTTGAAGAGAATTTGAGACGTGACTTCAACGGTGTGAATTTGAGAGATTAGGAGGAGGATTATATATGTAAATCAAATCATCTGTTGATATATATTTGTATTTATTTTGACAAAAATCTCAGCATTCATGATAAAATAGAGAGAACTACAAAGTTATTTTTTTTGCTGCGTAAAAACAACATCTAAGACAAAGTGGTACTGAAAAAATAAAAAATAATAAAAAATAAAAATAACAAAGCATGACAATCAACCTACTTATTGATATGAAACATGCTAAAATATGAACAAACCACATATACGCAAGCAACATACTTATCAACAACGAGTTTGAGTCTCAATCAATCCAAACCCCCAAACTTATAGCAAAATTTGAAGCTCTTCTCTAAAATAAAATCAGGACATTTGTTGATACATGGTTCAAAGAATGTGTTAAAGCAAAGGAAAAGTGCCCCACTCAATCCTTGGTAACACCTCCCCCGTCAATCATTATTAATTCCACAACAAACAACATCATCAGCGTTAAAACTAAACTCGTCTCACACTTGAAGAACCTACGAAATCAACATGTACAACCTATAACATAACACACATGTATACATTAAAGTTGACTCCAATTTATTATTTTAATATACTACTATAAAGGTTTAGAATGAGTTTCTAAGTTCAACATATATGAATTTGTTCATATAATAGAAATATTCAAGATAGACCCTAGTACAAATCAAAACATTCACAACATACAAAACACGACATTACTTGATTATTTGAAAAACAGATGAAACCATTATTTCGATCGTAATCCTAATTCAAGAATACAAAACTTTTCGCAGCAAAAAGAATCATTATCCAAATATAACCATGATTGATCAAGAGTACAAAACTTACGCAACAAAACTTATGCATATTAATGTACATGCATTTTTAACCAAAAGCCCATTTTCTTGGATCCAAATTCAGGTCGTATGACGGCCCGGTAGAAAAAATAACCCATTAAAAGTTAAAACTGCTGGATCGATCCATGTATTAGTCTTGGGCTCCAGGATATCAGCGACTTCAATCACAAGTATACTAAACCAACGGTTAAAAAACACGCGCACACCACTAGCACCTACTCCATCTCCATCCACGTTCCTCATTTCTAGGGTTTCATCAGATCTCCCCTAAAACCCCAATGCTGTAACTGTAATGGCCATCTCCACCAACCTCCGCTTCTGAAAATGGAAAATCAGCCTGACGCCAATCCCTTACCTCCACCACCACCTCCCCAGCAGCAGGAGCCGGAATCCAAGAAGATTAAAATGTCGTCCACCTCCGACGACGAGGACGCCGCCACCAACGGCACCACCAAGCAGCCGAGATACAAGCGCCGCAAAATCGCTATCTTCTTCGCCTACTGCGGAGTTGGCTACCAGGGGATGCAGAAGAATCCCGGCGCCAAGACCATCGAGGCCGACCTCGAAGAAGCCCTCTTCCACGCCGGCGCCGTCCCCGAGCAGGACCGCGGCAACTCCAAACGCTACGACTGGGCCCGCTCCGCCCGTACCGATAAGGGCGTCAGCGCCGTTGGTCAGGTCGTCTCCGGCCGCTTCTACATCGACCCGCCGGGGCTCGTCGAGCGCCTCAATGCGGTCCTTCCCGCTCAGATACGGATTTTTGGGTACAAGCGTGTGACGGGATCGTTTAGCTCCAAGAAGTTCTGCGATCGGAGGAGGTATGTGTATCTAATTCCTGTGTTTGCTCTGGACAAGACTTGTCATCGCGATAGAGAGAGCGTGATGGCTAGCTTGGGGTCTGGTGCTGAGCTTGTCAAGTGTTTACCGTGTTCTGAGAGAGGGCGTAAGGTAGTGGGTGTGATGGGTAAGCGCAGTTTTGAACCGAAAACACAGGTAGATTCTAAGGATTCATCAGTAGATGGCTCTGTTTTGAATTCTGAAAGTACAGTTTGTTCAGGCATTTTGTCGAACAATGGGGATGCTATAGTAGATAGTGAAGTAAAGCTTTTGAATTCTGAATCCATAAAGGAACCTGGGGCTGAAGGTTTGGATTTGACTGATGGTTCAGTCCCAAGTCAGGATGTTGAGTTGAATGGTGAGTCACTGGATGGGGCTGAAGAAGAGAAAATTAATGAAGTTGATAAGAGTGCGGAGCGGAGTCAATTTCGTTATGGTGAAGAAGAGAAGGAAAGATTCAATAGGATATTGAAGAGTTATGTTGGGAGTCACAATTTCCATAACTTCACCACTAGAACTAAAGCTGAAGATCCTGCTGCTAGGCGCTACATCATCTCTTTTGATGCAAGCACCACTGTTACCGTCGATGGTATTGAATTCGTCAAGTGTGAAGTTGTAGGGCAGAGCTTCATGCTTCATCAAATTCGCAAGATGATGGGGCTTGCTGTGGCAATCATGAGGAACTGTGCTCCCGAGTCTTTGATAGAAACGGCTCTGCAGAAGTAAGTGTTTCTGCTGCAATGATTTTCACTTTCAAGAGTGTAATACAATTTTTTTTTTTTTTTTTCATTCTTTAACTTGAAATTTTATGATTTCAGGGGTGTTAACATAAATGTGCCTACTGCTCCCGAAGTTGGCCTGTACTTAGATGAATGTTTTTTTTCGTCGTATAACCAGAAGTGGAAAGACACTCATGAAGAGCTGTCTATGAAGGATTATGCAGAAGAAGCAGAGGACTTCAAGATGAAGCACATTTACAGCCACATCGCTGCAACAGAACATAAGGAGGGAGTGGTTGGTCTGTGGTTGCACTCGCTGAACCACCGAAATTACACAGATTTAGGTTATTTAAATAACAATGGAGCCATCACTGACACGAATAGTGGTGAAGTAGAGAACAATACCGAAGATGGGAAATGTGGCATAGTGGAGAAAATTACTAATGAGGGAAGAAGCAATGAAATGGAGATAATTGCCGAGTAAATTGTCTTCCAGGAAGTGGGTATATGAAGTATGAACATTGCTTAAACTGTGATGTGTGCCTTTATTTTTAGCTATTTACATACCAAGTATTGAGAATAGAAACTTTTGACATGTTTTAGATGTTTTAACATAAAAACATGGTCTGACATTGGTTTATTTTTGGGTACCTACACATGTCTGACCATTAATCATTATTGCGTACATCTTTAATAATATGATGCAGACTTGTTATTGGCCAATCAGTAGCTGTGATGGTGTTTTAAAATGAAGGCGATTGATATATGTGCTAGTTAAGTTGTGAACCGAATGTATCATATGACTTCATTGTTGTCTAACTTCCTTTAAGTTATGATTGTTATTTGATGCTTAAAAAGTATCCTCTTGCTGTGAGCTGCATCTGTATCTCCTTGTTATTTTCTTTACTGCTGATGTAGAAAGTGCTGTGGCGAGGAATATTCAGTTGGAACTGATAACATCTACCAAATCCAAATGCGTACATTTATTTCTGTTTTTTCTCTCACAATCTGTGATCTTGGTTGGTAGCAATTTATCGAGGCCCTTATTATTTTATTTCTACAGTTCTTGCTGTTTCTTCATGTTAGTTATTGAAGTCAACACCAGTGGTGGTTCTTGTATTGAAGTCTATACATAGATATGCTTGGTCATGTGTGGAGATTAGTAGTCATAAATGACAGATGTTTTCCAAGTTGTAGATAACTGGCTAGAAATGGTCATTAACTCATTCTACTTCTGTTGAGCGTGCTACATGTTCTTCATAGATGTTATGTATCTTCTCTCTTTGCTTGTCATGTGTTTTTCTGAATTTTTCTTAAAATAACTTCAACATCTGCATTTTTGCTTAATCATCTTCAAGCTTGTCCATACAGTTCCAAATATGAATAGGATGAGCTTGAGCTTCTTTTTTTTGTTTTTGTTTTTTTTTTTGGCTGAGCCCATGGGCCTATCTGATTCTAATGGCCCAACTTCTTCCCGCCTTAGACCCTTAAATTAGTTAGTCCGTAAATCTCGTGAGCATCCACGTAAGCACTAAACCCACCACAGATAAAATTCAAACAAAGTAACCAGTTTGACTTCTCAAGGAACCGATTTCTCGCTAAGGGAAAATGTTTCTGCGATACAATCCACTCTCTGTCGGAAAATCATTTCCTTTCCGTTTCCTCCGCCTTCCAATTCTAAAGGAATTCAGTTCCCAGAAACCACCATGTCCGTTGACTGGACTCAACTCCCACCTGAACTTCTCCAAATCATCTCGGAGAACATCACCGTCTACGCCGACTACCTCCGGTTCCGCGCCGTCTGCCTCAGCTGGCTTTTCTCCGTCCCCAAATTCCCTCGCCACCTCCCGCCGCAGCTCCCATGGCTGATGCTTCCCCAATCGCACACCCACCCGTCCCAACGCTCCTTTTTCAGCATCTCCGACAACAAACTTCTCCTCCTCCCCCTCCCGGAAACCTCCACCGGTCACCGCCGCTGCGGCTCTTCCCACGGCTGGCTTCCCGTCCTCGATGAATCCCCCACTGTCCTCCTCCTTAACCCGCTCACCCGAGCCAAGATCCACCTCCCTCCGCTCACCACCTTCCCCAACGTGGTCAATTTCAGCTCCGCCGAGGTGGGCCGCGAGTACGTGCTCCGCAACTCCTTCGGCGATCTCTACACCCGCAATTCGAAGCAGATGCGCGATTTCTTCATCAAGAAGATCGTCCTCTCATCGAGCCCGCTGGACTCCGACTTCGTGGCGCTGGCGATTCTGAACCAGACGGGTGATTTAGCGTTCTCCAGAAATGGGGATAAAAATTGGACCTTTATAGGGAAAGCTTATTCTTTCTGTGAAGATGTAGTGTACAATGACGGGTTGTTTTATGCTGTGGACAGGTACGCTGCTGTTGCCGTGTGTGACGTTTGCGGCGAGGTCCCGAGGGTCTTGAACATTGACGTGGCCGGGAAATTCAAGGGGGATATGCATTATCTGGTGAATTGCAGGGACGAGTTGCTGTTAGTGACTCGGTATGTGGATCTAGAAAGAAAGGCCGAGTCAGGCCATTTAAATTTAGTGTACAAAACAATGCGGTTTGAGGTTTATAAGCTTGATTGGAGCAGGCCTAGGTGGGAGAGGGTGAGAAGCTTAGGTGACAGAGTGCTTTTTCTTGGAGAGAACTCTTCGTTGTCGTTGTCGGCTTCCGATTTTCCGGGCTGTAAAGGGAACTGCATATACTACACTGATGACTATACCGAGACTAACTATGATGGTCTCTATGGGGAACATGATTTAGGGATCTTCAGGTTATGGGATGGAAGGATTGAACAATTGCCTTGCTATCCACGGAGCTCGCATTCTCAGCTGCGCTGGCCTCCCCCGCTATGGGTTTCGCCTAATCCCTGCTAACTGTGTATGTTCGATGTAAGTTCTAACTGTAAATCAATTATACAATGTTACATTTTTGTCACTTGTGTTAAGCCATGGCATGAGTAAATTATATAGCATGCCAAATGAAGCTTTTGTATTTGTAAATTAATGTATTGTACAATAATAAGAAAGATTATGATCATGTTGTGTGATCTTGTATATAAAGACATATGGTAGTCAATTGCATTTGTTACAAATGTAGTTTTTTTTTTTTTTTTTTTTTTTTTTTTTTTTTTTTTAAAAAAACGGG
>JAYMTE010001844.1:0-12353 GCA_036897545.1 Pelargonium fulgidum
ATTTATTTTAACTACAAATAGACACTTGAAATTTTTTAGAGCTAAATATACAAATTATTATAAAAATAATTTCTAATAAAATATAATACTACAAATCTAGACAAATATCACGTTAGTAGGATAAATCATAAACTAATAATAATTATTTTGACATTATTTACTACTCTCTTGTGCAAGGTAGTAAAATTAATAACCAAATTGAGCTTATCTAAAAAATAACCACAGTATGTAGGTGAAAGTCAGCCCAGCCCATCAGAAAATGAGAAGGGTTTTATGAGCTCAATGGGCTTTAACAAATTGCTGTAGTGACAGTCCATGGGCCTTGGGCTTTACATGAACTGTAGATCTCAATCTCAAAATATCGTTAGTACTATCATCAGAGCTTTAGCTCTGTCAACGGTTGGTACTTTAAGCCATCTGATTAAAATAAAATCTAACGGCGTTCTTTTAAAGTGGTGGGCTCCAGAAAACCAGACCCGTCCGATGAAAATCGAATGGCCGCAATTGCGACAACACATAAAAACACTGACACATGTGATTGCACCTCCCTCTCTCCTCTGCGACTTGAATTGATTTCATTTCACACATTCATCAGCTTCCCTGAACCTCTCTATCTCGCATCAATGAGCCTCACTGTCTCGCATCGTTTCTCTCTCCTCTCTCTTTCGCTTTCTCTCTCTACCACCCAACGCTGATCCGAGGAGAGAGAGAGAGAGGTATGGTTCGTACCGATTCGACTCGGGCCTGACTCAGCTCAGAAACCGAGCCACCACCGAGCTTGGGCTGATCGTTGAGGTTTCGCTCAATCGCAACAGGTCTTCGAATTTCAAATTTTTTATTTCTGCTTCACTTTTCATTGTGATTTCTGTTTCATTTCTGTAAGCCCCTTTGTTATTGTAAAACCCTAGATTTGAAAGTCACAATCTTGATGACCTGTGCGTGGTTTGGTCTCGGCCGTTTTATGTAATAGCTGGATTTTCGATCTGGGATGTTTGATTGATGCGATTTCTGGTGCGACTTAAGGTTTTGTTTAATTTGGGTTCTTGAATTTGTGATCAAGCTAGGTTTTTTGTGATTCGGGTCTCGTCAATTTTGTGATAGAATTAGGGTTTTGGTTTTAATTTCTTCAATTTGTGATGGGTGACGATTCATCTGACGCTATGAACCTTGATTTGAACCTGGGTCCTGACCCCGAGCCGGAGTCAGGATCTGGGTCGATACCGAGTGAACCTCTGAATTTGGATGAGCTAATGGAAGAACCTGTTCACAGAATTAGAGAAGCTGTTAGGCTTAGGGCCAGACAGCAAAGGTGGAGATGGAGGCAGGTGCACATTCCTCCCGAAACTCGGAACATATCGATGGAATTGAATCAATTGATGGTCAGTTCGGGTAATGGAGGTTCACTACAGGCGGGTGAAGGTAGTGTTGCAGCTGAAGAAAGAATAGTTGAGGTACCAAAAGCATGTGAAAATAACAATGGGTTCTTGGAAGATGATGCTTCTGATAAAAAGGTTGATACTGAAAAGGGTAGTGGGAATGACGGGAGCTTTTTCGATTGCAATATTTGTTTGGATTTGGCTAGGGACCCTGTTGTGACTTGTTGCGGTCACTTGTTTTGTTGGCCATGCCTTTACCGATGGTTACACCTGCACTCAGATGCAAAAGAATGTCCAGTGTGCAAAGGAGAGGTGGCAATTAAGAACGTGACCCCAATTTATGGTCGGGGGAGCAGTATCCATGAACCAGAGGAAGACTCGAGTCTTCAAATCCCTGTTAGGCCCCATGCTAGGCGAGTTGAGAGCTGGAGGCAAACCATTCAGAGGACTGCACTTACATTCCCAGTGGAGGAGATGATTCGACGTCTTGGAAGTAGATTTGATTTGAGCCGTGATTTGATTCCTCAACAGGATACAGATGGTGCTCGTGAAACAGCTGAAAGAACGAATTCCTTGCTAAACAGGATTTTGACTTCACGGGGAATGCGGAGAGAGCATAATCCCATTGTCCCCCCAGATGACATTGTTGATTTAACTCAGAGTGGCACAACTAGCCCCGATACAGGGGAAACGCGTTGGCTTCATTCTTTGTTACTTCGGAGAGCGCAACCACATAGAGCTGGAGCACTTTCTTCACTCTCATCCGGACGGACTCCTGCCGACAGGTATGTTGAGGCATTTTTGCGCAGCCAGGCTGCTGGAAGGAATCAAGAACAGACCCCACCTGTTGATGATAGAGATTCTTTCTCGAGCATTGCAGCTGTTATAAACTCAGAAAGTCAAACAGTGGACACAGCCGTGGAAATTGATTCCATGGTATCCCTTTCAACTTCATCTTCCAGAAGAAGAAATGATGCTTCCAGGGTTTCAGATGTGGATAGTGGAGATTCTCGTGCACCTAGACGACGTAGATTGCACTGAGAAGAGCTTATTCTATCTAGTTATTTTCAATTTCTGTAATGATCCTGTCCTCCTACAACACCTTGTAAGTGATAATTGCCTTCTATTGCAAACACTCTTTGGTGTATTCACCTTTGGTTCAACTACTGAATAACACAAGGTGATTATAAAATTTTTCAAACCCTTGCTTCTATCAATTTGTGGTTTGAAACTGTGGCATCCTTCTGGGACCTAAGGGTTGACTTTGTATCCAAGTCAGATCTGTAGTTGGGCAGATAGGTGGTATGACAGTACTTATAGCTGTACATAATCATGCTAGCTTCAAGGATGAGCATGTTTTCTCCTATCTATTTATACTTTATTTGCAAATGATTTTTTCAATGTTTGCTCATCTGAATTTGCCTAAGTACCTGTGTTCCTAAACCATATTTTATTAGCACATGTATACTTTTGCTTTGGTATTTCAAGGTATTTCAAAGTAGTTTATAATTTACCCTTAGTGTTTTATATTAAGTTTTAGTTGGATAGCTATGTGAAGTTCTTGTTTTCCCCGATTTTGCTTAGTTTTTTCAAAAGTCTTGTTACCAAATACTAATACACAGGCCATGTTACCAAATACACAGGCCAGATGTGTAGCTTGTGTTCAATCCTTGTACTGGAGATTGTGCTGGAAGTGTGATCATCAGTAACAGTGTGGATCAATTTTACAGCCATGGGCTATGTTGGGTCTTGGTTTTTTTTACTGTGCGAATGAGTACTAGATTTTATTCAAGTTGTACTTAACATTAGTGGGTTTCAAGTCATGCTTTAAGAAACCCATAAAATTCTTCTCCTCCCTCTCTTATTGCATTCTCTTCTTTTTCTCTCTTCCTCACTTATCAGTTGACATGGCATGGGCTTCTGGCAGCACCAACTACCTGGGCTGCCCACAACCATGACAGCCCCAACTGAATTGTCCGCCACACCAATGCTCTAGATGAAGCACACGGCCTTGGATATTTTTTTGGTGTTTTTGGTTTTAGGTCAAAACTATGTAATTTTGATGCAGGTTTAAGTGGGTCATTGAAAATTATTACATGAAACTTTATATCAATTGACATACCCCAATTTATCCTACATGGTGTGTGAACATGTGATTGTAAATATGATGACATTACTTCAGTATAATTGGGATATTAAAGAAAATGTAATGGATAGGATCATCTAGGCATGAGATGTGATGTATAGATATGATTGGTGATAAGATGAGAATTTTTGTTGTAGAAGACTAGCAGTGTGTTTTAGTATCAATACATAAATTGGTCAAGATTGTCCTGCTGCTTATGCAGTGGAGGGACAGTGAGGTTGATCAAAGATAGTGCAACAAAGTATGCTAATGTGAGTGTTTCTACTGGTTCTAGTTACCTATAATTGATCATATTATTGGAATCCCTGTATATAGCATTCAATTTCTTCTTCTTTTTATACAAGTTGCTGGTGATTGTAGGTTTATGTAGACAAGCTATTGTTACTTTAAAGAAGCAGGAAGGACAAGAATGGACCCAATATTTGAATTAAAAATCAAGTCCTACTTGTTCAAACTGGTATATGCAGGTTCTTGCTGAAGATATACAGGTTGAGCATGAGCATGAACATGAGTGAATGATGATGATGATGACATAAAAGAGTGCAGAAAGTCTGGGAAAAAGAGGAGACAAAATGATTGGGAAAGGGAAGGCCATGATTGTGCTGCACATTGGAGAGAGTGTGATTGAAGCCATCTTCATTGTCTGGTACTACTGGTAGTCAAAAATTATTCCCAGATTTTATCATCAGACTCATATATCATCAGCAGCAGCATCTTCTTCTTTTCTGCATTATTACACTCACTCATCAGTTTCAGAACCCATCCATGCCTTGCCCATTATGCTGAACACTTGTTTTGCTTTAACTGCTTACAAATTTGTGATTAACATACACTACTATTGCTGAAAATGAAGAACAGGGAAATGAATTATTTGGAGTGTGCATGATGATGATGATGGTGGTGATGATCACTAGTAGTGTGATACATGAGAGTGGAAATAAAATAATGGGAAAATAAATGATAGGGTTGGATTGTCTGTCTCATCCTTTGGCAGCAGCACAGAGCATCCCAGGTAGAGAAAATGATGATGAAGATGATGATGATGATGATGGAACAGAGCATGGCAATTGGGAAAAGGCAAAGGTACAGTAATGATGATGTTCCTCATCAATCTCATGGACAAGATTCTTCTATTTTCAGCCTTGCATGCCTAGCTACCTGTCTCTATCTCTCTATCTATATTTTCTTTAATTTCATACTAATTACAAATTATATCTATAATCACACTCATTAGTTTGAGTTTTTGATATTATATACTTTTAGCGTCTCACATCGAAAAAATTGAAAAATGTCGTCACTTGATATACGCGTTAGGCTCTCCACCTTAGCTTAAGCTTTTGAATTAGATCAAGTTTAACAGAATATTAGAGTTTGTATGTTGTCCGATCTGCACATGAAGTGGAGTGTTAACGTCACATATTAAAAAAAAATGTGAAGTTTGTCGTCATTTAATATACGCATTAACTCTCCAACTATTAGCTTAAGTTATCGAGTTGTTAGCTTGTCCATGTTGACTTTTAAATTTTTTATTATATAGAATAAAATTTTATAGTTCTAATCAAACTGGTCGGTTTATTGATAGTGATGCTTTTTCTTTATAGAAAAATCTAATTTATAGATTATATTTATTAAAAAAAATTGTCCCTCCAGAACAAAATCTTATAAAGAAATTTGATGTTGTGAATGAGATAATGGCAAAATTGATTTGTGTGAAGTGTTTAATTTGTCAATTCTTAAATGACTTTTCTTTTTAAGAAATTCTTAAATGATTTTAGTTTGCAAGCCTCTCTAATTTTTTGGTTTTAAACCATGGGGTTCTAAAGCGGGTCTGCGCCTTGGCGGTTGACATCTTTAAGCCGTTTGATCACACTCACACTAAATCTCATTCGAGGTTTGTTCACATGTTAAAGATTTCACTTCTCCTCACAAATGAGTGGAAATCAGACCACTCTAATTTATATGTAAGAAAACTTGCAGAGTTGCAGATAGGTGTAGGTACACATCCAAATAATCTAAATAAAATAAACAAAAACCCATATTCTATTTAAACATTTGGCAGAGAAACAGGTAAATGTCCACCACCATTTGATTTCTAACCCATATTTTGCAGCACCCATTAATTTATTGGTTACCTTATTTTTCTACAAATATAATCATTTGCTTTGACATTACCCAATTCATTGAATTTTCTCCATGTCATCTCTTCTTTCATATAATTTGACCTTTCACCACTCTTCTCTCATATCAACTACTACAAATGTTCTAATTATGAACATACAAAAGTCTAAAATGTTAAATAAATAAAAATGGAATTTAGAGTCAATCAAGCTAATGAAAGCGCACACCTCATCAAAATAGTTTATACTCAATTGGTAAATTTCTTTACTATATAGTAAACAATAATAACTTTTTGCATATTTTAAATTTATTTTTTCATCGAAATGTCTTTAAAATGTATTTTTTTAATCTCACTTTGAAGTATTTAAGACATATGCTTAAATG
Source organism: Pelargonium fulgidum (assembly GCA_036897545.1). Lineage (NCBI taxonomy): Eukaryota > Viridiplantae > Streptophyta > Magnoliopsida > Geraniales > Geraniaceae > Pelargonium > Pelargonium fulgidum. The sequence goes on from JAYMTE010001844.1 coordinate 6,025, forward strand.
TTGATGACTTGAACATGTGAGATAAAAAAATAGCATGTTTTTTCTCTCCGTAACATACAGTTTGTGGACCACATTAATCAGGTCTCTACTAGTAGAGAATAAAATATTTACGTTTTGAAACAATACAAGATCTTAATATTTGTCACTATGTTTTTGTAGCGAGCATTTTTCACTTCATGCTTGAAAAGTATACAGAAGTCAGTTGTCAAATAAATATTTCGTGAATTATACTAAATACATAACAATGAAATATAAAGTATGATTTTAAATTTCATTTTTACTCAAGAGAAAAACTTAAACAATAAGCAATCTGCTACAGTTAAATTTTTATAAGATAAAAATCACACTAGAAAAATAAAAAAACATGCAAAAGAAGAAAAGTCCACCTTCTCCTTTGGTAACCTTCTCAAATGAAATCATTTATGTTTAGGCAAGTCAAAGGCACACATCAAAAACCCATTAAGGTCACCATTAGTACCATATTGAAGATTACAATTATATTGACTAAATCAAATCATTCATTCATATAATTCAAGGTCATCAAACTAATCATGCAAACATTTACATACTATAGTTTTCTTTTTTCCCCAAAAAAGGTCCCACCTAATTAATAATTCCAGAGGCAGCTTATCATTAAAGCCTGCCTCTTCACTTCAATAATTGCAATGATCCCAAAAGCATGACATTTCTCTATCTCTATCTATAAATCTACATGTCCCCTTTACATTTTCATTCAATTATACTCACCCCCATTTTATTATACTACATAGTATATACCCATTTGGACCACACCCTCTACCATTTATATTTCAAATATTTTATTTTTTGGACCTCTCTCATTGGATACCCCCCAACCCAACTCTAGAAAACAATACTAATTTTTTATGAATTAAAAAAATTAAACTTTTCCTTGGAATAGTAAATTAATGGTCTCCTTGTCTGCCCTGACTAAAACATAATACGGTCAAAAGAGATTCAATTTAGCGTGCCAATAATCCAATTATTATAAACACACTATACTAGTAGTATTCTTTGAAATTTAGTTTTGAATATTCTATGTTCACACATCATACTTGACAAAGAGTAGAATGCAGATCAAATCAAATATATTTTGATGTAAAATGAGGGTATTTATTCTATCTCCATCATAATTTTACAGGATAATTATTTTTTATCTAGTTTAATCATTTCAAATTTTAGATATATTGAATTTCAAACATTTGCATATTCAAATTCAAATTGTCCGCTTTAATGTACACACGTGTTTAACTAAATAATTACGATATATTCGCCACATTATCCTACTTGTTTTAAGTTAATATGTAAATTTTCAAAAAATGACATATAAAAATTAAATTGGTTAAATATGCCGGAGCGTGTCAACTAAACATCAATTCATATATTTAAATGTGTCGGATCATTTAATTTGAATCTAAATACTTAAACATGTAGTCGTTACATAATGTCATATTTACTCAACTCAGATAATAAACGAATTAATATCTAGCGATCTAGCGACCCACTAAACAGAAACATGAATAGTCTCATCTATATATACCAATAGTTGTGAGGACACGTCAGCTTTTAGGTTGGTGAGTCAGCGGTCGTAGTCAATCCAGTTCAACTACGTCACGACCCACTCGTTCACACAATTAAATAAGCTTAGATCGTAGTAAAAATTACTGTCTACATTTGTGTTCTATCATTTCAATACAAACAAAACGACACTGTTTTTTTATCATATAAAGTCAAGAAATATACATGGGCCTTGTTTTGTTATTAATTCATCTTTTATTCTATGGTTGTGAAATGACAATGATAATTAAATAATGTAATTAAATATCAACCATAAACTAGTTGTCGTTTTATGACAATTTGTCATCGTCATCTTGATGATGATGTGGGCCTTGTTTGGTAAGAACACAATAATATAATCACATTATCTGTGATGATTATCCTAAAATTGTAAAATTATCTAATGATACATGTTTACAATAAAATAATCAATATTAGCAACAACAACATTTTTGTTAGGGCATCTTCAATGGATTACACTGTATAATGCACTTGCCACATCATCTATCAATTTCTATTATACTCACTCACACAATGGTAGTGTAATAACATAAACTCAATTCTATTTTTTTTATATAAAATATTATTATGTTAATAATATTGTAAGCATTTTAATTGAATTAGATAATAAAATTGACAAGTGTCATAAACAATTATTGTATTATGTGCATCATATATATTACATGATATGACACTCCTATTAACCTTCATTCGATATAACCTTACACTAACCTAATACCGATATCCATGATTGCTCCTCAAGACCAACCAAAATGTTTCTAGGTAAAAGCAACAAAATTCATTCTTGACTTTCTCATCATTCTAATTCACCTAATGATGATAATTACTGTCTTTGCAAAATTTCATTCAACTCAAAATTGATTTGATCTAATTAATATCATATGGATCCTTGTTTGATGCAAAAATATGAATAAGGTTGAATAAATCCGTTCATTTTGAACTAAAAATTTGAATGTTAAAGAAGCCAATTCATAATATGTACTCAAACAATACGATGTGATAAATCTCTTTCATATCATATTGATCTTTGTCTAGAGCATACAATTGGTGTGTGTTATACGTGTTCGTACTATACTAAAGTTTGTTAATGTACTACAAAACTTAACATGAATACGATAAGTTTAACTCATAATGAAATATAAGCCGTCTTGACATAACAAGACATAATTACCATGAATACATGTAACTAAACAAATTTTATATAATAAATCTAAAATGTTTGACGTGACATGACCCAAAGTCATTATTAGAATTACTGTATGAAACCGATCTTAAATCTCAACTGTCATTTATAAAGTATTTTGCATTTTTTATTTAAATTAAGTTTCTATATTTGAGTGTGAATGTAGAGAAAAATAAATAGAAAATAGAAATAGTAGTGTCTCGTGTATGCACCGTTGTGTAATAAAATAAATTCACGTGTGTCTGTCAATCTGGATTTGTCGGTCAATCTTTACTCGAACAGGAACACCACCCCCCCTCTCTAAAGCTACCAAATATAAAGGACTCTTCTTTTCTCTTTTATACACTGTCTTCTTCTCTGCTCTCTCTGTCGTTTCCATCTAAATCTTCTTCTTCGATCTTCTCCAAAACCAGACCACTCATCGAGAAAACAAAAAATGGAGCTAGCTCTCAGCTTGGGTGGTGATCACAAAGCTCAAAACAAGGATCTAGGGTTTTGCATGGTTTTAGGAACCGAAAACACTAGATCAGATCATGATGAGAGAAGGGTTTGTTCGTCGGAGGAAACTCCGGTTCAGCTCGATCTCCTACCTTTCTCTCCGGTCCCTCGCGCCGGCCACCTACCATGGCTAAATCATAAAAAACGTAAGCAAGCTCTCGATCCGCTTCATTTTTTTAGTTTTCAAGATATGGGTTTGTTGGGTTTTGCGTCTTTAATTAAAAAAAATGCTTTTTAAAAATATTTTTTGTTGTTGCCACAGTGCCTGATAGGGGTTGTTCCGATGGAATAACAACGACGACGGGTAGATCGGCGCTGCCGGCGGTGGAGGAAGCCGACGACGGGTCGTCTCCTAACAGTACGACGGTGTCGTCATTTCAGATGGATTTTCCGGCGAGAAATGGAAACAACAACAACAATCATAAGAGAGATATGGATCAGTTGGGTTTGAGTGACGAAGACGACAATGCTTTGACTCGGAAGAAACTCAGGCTCTCCAAAGATCAATCTGCTTTTCTCGAACAAAGTTTCACTGAACACACCACCCTCAACCCTGTAAGTCCTATCACATATAACATTTTTTGAGGTTTCAGGTTCGAACATCGGTTGTTATGCTTGTTAATAAAATATTAACTTCTTTCTTTTTTGTTATTTGCAGAAGCAAAAGCTAGCACTGGCAAAACAGCTGAATCTTCGTCCTCGACAAGTAGAAGTGTGGTTCCAGAACAGAAGAGCAAGGTATAGACACTAAATCTTTGAGCAAAAAGATTATAAAAAATTGAATGTCTTTTTGTTTTGAGATTAAATATTAATTTAAGTTGATGATAACATATGTACAGGACAAAGCTGAAGCAGACGGAGGTAGATTGCGAGTACTTAAAGAAATGTTGCGAGAAATTGTCAGAAGAGAACAGAAGGTTGCACAAGGAACTCCAAGAATTAAGAGCTTTGAAGACCTCTCAGCCTTTCTACAACCAGCTTCCGGCAACCACTCTCACCATGTGTCCCTCCTGCGAGCGCGTAGCCACCACTACCACCACCACCTCCGCCACCGCCACTGCCGTTACCACCCCATCCACCACCGTCACTACAAACACCATCTCTTCTTCTTCGTCGTCAGCTGTAGCCTTGTCCATCGTGAAACCAAGATCGATGTTTCCATTATTTTCTCATGCTCAACCACAACCTCAAGCTCAAGCCCACTAGGGTTGATGAGTACAACACATAGACTAGTCAAACAAAAAAAAAACATACTTTTTTTTTTTTTTTTTGTAAATATAGTTTGAGTTGAATTTTCGTATATATCTTGATCTTGTGGTTTTGGTTATTCTGTATTTGATTTTACTATTATCTACGGATGGTTACATTAATTTCGTGTCCTGGTTTCTCAGGGAAATCAATTAATGCTAATGGCTTTTTGTGTATTCAATTCAGTACTTGTTGGGAGTAAAATTTGAAAATTCGAAATGTAGCGGGGTTATATTTAATTATTTTGGCTGTACAAGATTGAAGGATATAAATATGATCATTTAAAGTGGATGTTGTGATTCATTTTAATTTTTAAGTCGTATGTGGCCGTCCTCACCCGCACGCATGTTTTGTGCAAAAAGACCATTCTCACAATTTTGTTGACTTTACCAAGCAAATGGACTTTAAATTTGTCGATTAATTATCATTGCCATCGTGGTTTATGCGTGGATAAATATTATTTAAAAAAACTTATCGTATTTATGTGTCAAGAATTCGTGTTAAAATAAGATCAAGAAATTGTCTTAGAAGATCGATATATGTAATATAATCATAAGTTTGTTTAAATGATTGTTGATTGAAACATGAAAGTCTCAATCAACTAAGATCTTCTCTTTGCAGCTTTCAAAGAAAAAAAAAAAGATCTTCTCTTTCCATAGAAAAATAAATGAATGTGAGCCAAGCGATTGAGGAGACAATCCATCACGTTTAGATGAGCAAGGCATGAAAATTATGAATGTGTTAACCACATTTGGAGTTATGATCAGTGCCTATAATTAAATAATTAAACAATAGTATCAAATAAGTCTACAATTAACACAACCCATGTTTTGCAAATGTGAAAACCACCACATTAATTCATTGATTAAAAAGAAAACAGTAGTAACTTATATATAGCAAGGAGTTGCAACGAAATAATTAGTAGACGATACTTGTTACATTTTAATAATTAGGCTACACATAATGATTTGTGTTTTCACTACTAAAAGGTCAATTTTGTTAGTAGTGTTTCATTTGCACTATTATATATAACTACTTAACCTTATATTTATCAGATGTGAGATATATCACCCACTTCAACAAGACTCAATTCAGACACGTACAAAATGAATTTAGGAGGGTGCAAAGTGGGACGATTGTAAATGTAAATTTATGAGATGATGTGTCTTTAAGAGACAATTAAGGTATTACAAGAATATTATTTACATTTTATGCAAAGCTATAGACAGAGAAGCTGAGAGGATAGCTACCAATTATGAAAGAAGATTCAAATTCGAAATCTAAAAAAAAAACATAAAGCGTTTAAACTGTTTAGTCCAACCTGATTAAATTATTGACGGAAATAATTATATATCTGCAAATGTTGAGAAATATATTGACATGCATGATCACACGCATGAGGGCATAAGTTATGTAATGGTGAACTTTAATTTGTTAATGCATAGAATTTAAGTAATGAGAAGTATAAAAAAAAAAAAAAAAAAAGAAATGAGTGCCACGACCACATAATGGAGCTCAGATGGGCTTCAACTAGAAGCTTTCACAATGCACACACAGACACACACACTGCTATAATATACAGTGTAACGATATTAATGACTATTGAGTGGGCCAATGTTCTCTCTTGAACAGACACTACAATTGTTTGCATTGGTGGATATATATTTATATACATATGAAGTTAGGTCAAATAAATACGCCATACTACCCTATTGATCCATAAATTGGGGTGGTGATAAATCCACACTTTTTTTTTATCAATTGGACATAAATACCCTTAACCACTTATGTTCTTGCCTCTTGG
>JAYMTE010001845.1:0-12353 GCA_036897545.1 Pelargonium fulgidum
ATGACGTCGCAAAATGGCTATGTTTCTTGTAGTGTTTGCCATTGATATACTATGTGATTACTTACTACAAACACAGACTGCCTGACAACCTTTGCAGTCGTGGATCCAATAACACACAATTGTCGTCACCGCCGCCTTTCACCCTTCTACTTCGAAAAGTCTTTAATGTAACCCTAACTATAAAAATGAAAGCAACTCGCAACTAAACAAGACAGATCGCTTCTCCTTCACCACCAACTAATGGCAATGACGCAGTACCCAAACACTTGCAATTAGTGGACCTTGTCGAGCAGGTCCGCCCGTTCAAATGAGTATCATTTGTTAGAACTATTGTGAAATTGGCAATGCACATGCAGTTCGTGCGTTGCGAGAGTTGGTTTGATCTCGCAAGCCATTGAGAGTTGAGGTATGTTGGGCTTCTTATGCAGAATGTGGCAGAATAGTGAGAGATGCTTGGGCGGGTAATCAAGGTGAACCGGTCATGGCTCACATTTTACGTTGTGAGATGTTGATAAGGTGACGTGGGTCCCAACAGATTAAGGTAGATTAGGAGGTTAAGAATGCTAGGCGAAGGTGGCTGTAGGCGAATGCTCATAGTGGTAATGGTGATAGAACCCATTTTGAATTGATGGTTTCTCTTAAGAAACATGAAACGTTTTGACGACAATGAGCAAAAGTTTCATTACTTAAAAGTGAAGATTTGAATACAAAATTTTTTCATTCGGCGACATCGTTTAGGAAAAGGAAAAACTCTACCAACCAACTTAAAGACATGGATGACAGAATGGTAAGTTGGGGTTCTTGTTTGGAGGAGTTAATTCGAAACTATTTTGTGACGATGACGATGTCGGGGGGAGGTAAGCCAGAAAGATTTTGCATATTTGTGAATGAGTCCATGTTAGATACTATTAATAATAGGCTGACTCGTGATATTGTAATGAAAGATGTTCGAGTTAAAATTATGGAGATGCATCTAGAAAAATCATCGGGTTCGGATGGGATGAAGCATGCCTTTTATAAAAATACAATAGGAAATAGTGCGATATAAGGTAACAAAGACATGTCTATCTTCTCTTCAAGAGTCTTCACTACCAGATGGATTTAATGATACAATTGGTTTTACAACTGAAAAAGTATGTCCCAGAAGCTGTAATTGATATGCGGCTGATAACATTGTGCAATGTTATTTATAAGATTGTTTCTAAAATGTTGGAAACATGCTAAAAGAGGTTATCCAGACATATTCTCAGAGTCGTAAAGCGCGTTTAGACATGGTCGATTCATTTCAAACAATGTATGTGTGGCGAATGAGGTCATAAATTGGATCAACAAGCAAACTCTAGGGTCTGATGGGTGGTTGGAAATGAAGCTCGATATGGCTAAGGTTTGTGATCGGGTTGAATAGACTTATCTATAAGCAATTATGAGGAAATTTGAATTTTGAGATAAATGGATCGAGTGGATGATGATGTGTGTGACATCAATTTAGTTTCAAACTGATTTGAATAGTAAGATGCTTCCTGAATTTATTCTGGGTAGAGGTCTAAGGCAAGACTATCCATTGTCGCCTTATTTATTTACTTTATGAGTTGAAGGTTTATCCCAATTATTTAAAGTTAATAAAGAAGCAGGAAGATTGGTGGGTTGTCGGGTTGGGCGCATCTGTCCTCAGATTTCTCATTTTTTCTTTGCATATGACTCTAATATGCAAAGAATGTTTAGGAAGTATGAAACCGCATTAGGTCAGCTCATTAACTTTACCAAATCAACATCAATATTTAGTTTAATCACGAGTGATGTATTAAGGGGTGAGATTTGTGCTCGGCTTGGTATTCAGGAGGTTGAGGGTTTGGGAGCTATCTTCGAGTACCAATTGGTATTGGTAGGCAAAATGTAAGGGTGTATAATATGGTATTGGACAAACCTCGAATCTGAATTGGTGGCTGGAACAAGAAGTTTTTTTTTCTGTTGCTGGTAAATAAATTCTATTAAAATCAGTTGTACAAGCTTTACCGACATATTTCATGAGTGTGTACTTTTTCTCCTAATGTGTGAGCGATTATTTGGAAAATTTGTGGAATTCATACTGATGGGGTTCAAATGGTTAGGACAAAAAACATTCCATTGGAAACTAAGCAAGGTTTCAGGAGGGATCATATTTAGAAGTTTACGGGACTTTAATGTTGCATTGCTTAGTAAGTAAGGATGGTGAATCATGATGAATTAAGATCCATTGTTTAGTTAGATTTTTAAAGGACAGTACTTTCTGAATAGTTCGTTCCTTGAGGCTTCCGTGAGAGAAAACTTGAGCTACACATGGAGATCAATAATGGAAACACAATCAATCTTGAAGGAGGGGAGTAAATGAAGGGTTGGAGATGATGGTACAATGCCAATATTCAAAGAGAAATGGGTAGGTAATGGAATAGGTGCTGGCCGCTAACCGAGACTAATTGATGAGAATGCAACAGTGTCCCGTCTCATAATCTAAGAAGGCGGGGCTTGGATCGAACCTCGTCTCTGTGTAGTATTCCTGGAGGTTGTTTTCATGAGAATTGAGCAAATAATTTTGGGCCATGTACAATGATTAGATGTTTGGTTATGGTGCGCGGAGGAGTAAGAGATTTACTCTGTTTGCAGTGCGTATACTAATGTTCGATTAAGATGGTGGGCGTTTTGGCAATCAAATACTTAGCATAAGGTGAAGCTGTTCTGGTGGCGTGTTTTGTCAAATTTTTTACCAGTTCAGTCTTGTTTGGCGTCGAAAGGGGTGGATTTGGATGTTGGTTGCTCGGTTTGTGAAAGTGGGGTGAAGGATATTACCCATTGTTTGTTGTATTGTGATGCGGCGAGAAGAGTGTGGAGAGGTTGACGGTAGCGAGTGGGACGGTGTGGGAGTGGTTTAAGATGTCAGCAACAAAACTGTCGAAGTATGTGTTGAATGGTTGTTTGTATAGGGGTTAGAGTCTTTGAAATCGGCGAAATCTTTTAATATGGTCAAGGAAGCGACGTGAGGAGTTGGAGTGGTAAGGTTAGCCAAGGAAACTTATGCTTCATGGTTGACCACAAATGAAACATATGGTGTTGTGGATATGTAGTGTGCTGGAACAAGAATTGTAAGTGGCAGTAACAGTGGTGGGGGAGGAGGAGAATCAAGATGGGTGCGACTGCTGGCTGGCTAGATCAAAATAAATACTGATGGACCCACGTCTGCTCGAACCAATAGTTATAGAGTTGGGTGGTTAGCAAGGTTGGAGTCGGGAGAATGAGTGGGGGTGGATGCTTGAAGTGGTTAGGGGCTTGTGGCAAGTCAGCGATTGTGGAAGCTTTCGCTATACATGAAGCTTTATCATGGATCAAAGGTTTAGTTTCCAACCCTGAAGCTTATGCTCGATACGATTTCTTAAAAAGTGGAACATGTTCCTCTTTTAAGTGAAACTCATATTTGTAATGCCTAAATATTCTCCGAATTGGGAACAACTTTATAAGACAAGATAACTTGAAAACTTTGAACAAATCTTCTAGGCGTATTAGGGCTAAAGGACCACTCGATTAACTTTTGCTGATTACTTGACCCGAAACTTCAAAAAGGGTATGATATCCCTTACTTTTGAGCACGCTCTAGCAATAGCTAGAAGAAGAGGAAAGAGTCATCCGCAAAGAGGATGTGGATAATCTCATGACCTCCTATGGAGATTGAGAAAGCTTTAATTTCGTTGTTTACCTAAGCCTCATTGAGGAGAATAGAAAAGGTTTCAACAACTAGCAGGAAGAGATACGAGGATAGAGGGACCCCTTGCCTAATACCCAAGTCGGATAGAACCAATTTGATTCTTTTCCATTGACAATAACAGAGTAGAAAACCGTTGAGATGCATTGCCAAAAAAGGTTCAACCATTTTTGGGAGAACCCCTGAGCCTTCATTATTTCCATAAGGTAATCCCGGACTCGATCGTAAGTCTTGCTTATATCCATTTTCAAACCACCTTTGAGAGATCTAATTATCAATTTCGTTAAACAAAAATCATACACCGCACGAGTGTATAAATTAGTGTTTAAATACAATATTTTCGTCATGCATTATACATTTTGATACCTTTAATAATGCATTGCAAAAAAAAAAAAAGTTTTATTGATCTTTAGGACGAAGATACGGACCCCACCCGTCACTATCGAAAATATGGTTTGGACTTTGGTCTATTGATAGGGTTAATTAATTATGGAATAAGGTTATGATTAGTCCTTGTACTATCAAGTATTTGACTTTAGTCCAAAGTTGAGCAAAATGATTAAATTTAGTCCAAAATTCGAGCAAATCGTTTGACGAAAGGACATTCCGTCAAATAGGTTGACGGAATCGTTTGACACATCATATGATACATCAGCAAACTTGACGGATTCCGTTAGCGTATTTGACGAAATATCCTCCCGTCAAATGATTTGCTCGAATTTTAGACTAAAATCAATCACTTTGCTCAAATTTGAACTAAAGCCAAACCCTTAATAGTACACTAAATTCAAATATTTTGGATAGCACGTACTAATCCTAGCCTTAATCCATTAATTTTTATTCAAAAGATGTGGACCAAAATGTAAAAAGTGTCAGAAAGAAAATTAGTTTCATTTCTTTGGTTCTTCACAGCCAGAACAGCCTCTCTCTCTCTCTCTCTCTCTCTCTCATAGACGTCAGAAAAACCCTAATTTTGCTGTTTCAGATTTGTGTTGAATTTTATGGTTGCAGAATTCCAATTCCAATTCCAATTCCAAATTCATATGTTTGGATTGACCTAAAGAATCGTATATGGTGACAGTGGAAAGAGAGAAGATGGAGAAGGAGCGAAGCAGGAAAAGGGCTCGCCTTGGTTGGGACGTTGCTCCTTCTAACGAAGCACAAGAGGTTCCTTTTCGACTCTGCTAATTTAGGGTCTGCGATGCGTTTGTGATAATGACTTGCCCTTGACTGGTTCTTGATGCAGGTTGACAGGCCGAGGCCGGCGCCTCTTCCGGCGGGGAGGCATATCTCGCCGCCGAGGAGGGACGACGATCGCGAAGGTCATTATGTGTTCAATCTCGGTGAAAATCTCACACCGCGATGTACGTTTCGTCTCAGCACAATAGATATCTTTTTGTTTGCCTATTAGTTTTTGAGGACATTTTCAATTTGGTGATAAATGTTGTAAAATCGACGAGTTTCTGATTCTGATGATACACAAGCCTAATATTCACCGTAAGGTTACGTTTGGGAACATGAATTTTATTTGAAATGCATCATTTGAAATTTTGGAAAATCATAGAATTTCAAATTACTAGATAAGGGCTGTCATTTGAAATCTCATGTTATAGAAATGTTTTGAATGTTATTGGATTTGACTCAAATCCAAATCCAAATGCTTGGAGTTTCCAAACACTTCATTTGACTCGGTTCCCAAACACAACATTAGAGGATTTGATTTTGTGGTACAGCAAAAATGCCCCTTTTTATCGCCCATATGTAATTATTTCCAAATTCCAACTACTTCATCTGTTGCTAAGTCCCCAAATATCAGAATAGTTTCTCCCTTTAGTGTTTGCTACATTCATAGATGTATAGATGTGGCAAACAATTCTCCTATTTATTGTTTTAATATATTTGGTGCTTTTCTAGTTGGGCTCCTTTTTCAAGTCTTGAATATTATATTTTGTTTTATCTATGGCCGAACAGATAAAATACTGAGCAAAATGGGTGAAGGTTAGCTGTCAAGTATCTTTATGTCTTCAAGATGTTATATATTTTTGTGACTCTGCTTGTCATTGAGCAAATTGCAAGTGTAGGCACATTTGGCCGTGTTTTGGAATGTTGGGACCGTCAAACACGGGAGTATGTGGCAATCAAAGTAGTTCGAAGCATACGCAAGTACCGTGATGCAGCTATGATTGAGGTTGATGTTCTTCAGCAAATTGCAAAGGATGGTAAAGGAAGCTCTCGGTAAGTAATTTATGTGTTTGAATTATTAATATTGTTACTTATATGCTTTCTTTTGTGTTCTTACATCATTGCTATTTGCTTCCATTGTGCAGCTGTGTGCAATTTAGAAACTGGTTCGATTACCGCAATCACATCTGTATTGTGAGTATACCAAAATTGCTCTTTCCCTTTTTCGTTTGTACTTTGTGCTTTATTTCTCTCTTTTTTCCAGGAGTTCTTGATGTATATGTCTTAGCCTTGAGTTTATTGAGGTCACTTCTCACTTATAAGACTACTTTTGTTATTAGAATGTTTTCTTTCTTTTTCTGGTGTTTGTCTTCGATGATATGCTCACTGCTATGAAAATCTAGCATATGGAATAAATTGTATGATAAGCATGTCAAAAATCGGTCCTAGTGTGATTAAATTGTACGTTCATTTATGCGTGTTAGAGCTAAACAGAAACCTTCCTTTGAATGAATTTTGATGGTGTTATCAGGTGTTTGAGAAGCTTGGACCAAGCTTATTTGATTATCTAAAGAGAAATAAATACTGCCCATTTCCTGTGGATCTTGTTCGAGAATTCGGACGTCAGCTTTTGGAATCTGTAGCATGTGTGTGGATTGTTCTTGACCTTTGTCTTATCTACCAAATTGTTCATACATCACCCGTGACTGAATAATCACCCAGATGTTTTTTTTTGCCCTATTTTGTTGGTCCAGGGTGCATTGTTTTTCTTCTGATCAATTTTTTACTTCACATTATTTCCTATGCTATCATAACTGGCAGATATGCATGATTTACGGTTAATCCACACTGACCTGAAGCCAGAAAATATACTTCTTGTATCATCTGAATTTGTAAAGCTTCCTGGCTGCAAGGTATATGGATTTTATTGGTTAATAAGTCATGCCATCTCAGATTATGGTGTAAACTGCAACTCAAACTTTGCTTAAGAAAAGAAAATGTTTGGAATGGTACAGAGGAATTCTTCAGATGAAATGCAATTCAGGTGTTTGCCCAAGTCAAGTGCAATTAAGCTGATTGATTTTGGTAGTACTGCATATGATAATCAGAATCGTAGCTCCATTGTTTCCACAAGACATTACAGAGCACCTGAGGTTATTCTAGGTAACTAGTTACGGTGTTAGTTGCTAAATTTTAGGCTGCAGAATTCTAGGAATTTCTCTTATATCTTTTTTCTGTCCTGTGCACCTATTTGCTTGATGGGGCTTAGTTTCTACTCTCTGTCGAATGCTTTTCCCTGCAATCTTTTTCAGTTGATGGAAGATGATGCACCTACTGAAGCTTATGGAAATAGTTGTATATGTTTACTTTTGTTTTCTGTGATAGACTTTGATTCTCTATATGTGCAATAAACTTACAGTATTCATATATTTGTTATTGTAAATATGGTGATGAAGGTGAATTATGCTACTGGAAAGTTGTAGTGTATTTGATAGTGGGTGTCAAGTGAATTACTCATGGTTGAGTTCTTTCGCCAGTTTTCAGAGTTACTTGGATTCTTACTATTAGCCTTCAGTCTAAATCTGAAATCATGAGGTTGTTAGAGGCATATTTAATCATAATACTAGTAATGTGATGAATTGTTCTTGATTATCTTAGTAGTTGGATGCCTTTGAGACCCTAGTTATTGACTATTTTCATTAGTTGCTGGTTATATTGTCTGATCGGTATTATACATTTCCGTTGCAGGTCTGGGATGGTCGTATCCATGTGATTTATGGAGTGTCGGTTGTATACTTGTTGAACTCTGCTCGGTTAGTATTGCAGGCCTTCAATTTTATCAAGTCACATGTGAATGTGGATTATTATCTGGTCTGATTCTGAAGTCTGCAATGATTTTGTATAGGGTGAAGCGCTATTTCAGACACATGAGAACTTGGAGCATTTGGCTATGATGGAGAGGGTGTTGGGGCCTCTGCCAGAGCAAATGATTCGAAGGGTCGAGTAAGTTGAAAACTTCACCGAAATATAGTAGTACACGGCTTTTGTAATGTTCATTTGATGTGCAAAATTGAAGATGCATTATTTATTGATACCCACTTAATAATGTTCTGCTGCCTTTCATTTTTATTATATTAAATATGATTTGTTTGTGCATATTTTAAATTATTAATTGTTGGACTTGGTTCTTGTACCCTTTGTGGGTTTTATGCAGCCATGGGGCTGAAAAATATTTCAGGCGAGGAGTGCGACTAAATTGGCCTGAAGGAGCTGTTTCAAGGGAGAGTATTAGAGCTGTTAAAAAGCTGAATCGGTTGAAGGTAGGTTTTCTTCTCTTTTTCGTGAAGTTTCGGTGTGTTGTGTTCTATTATTAATTCTTCTCATGGTCTATTTAATTCTGGTACATACAGGATCTTGTATCACAATTCGTCGAGTCCTCAATGTCTTCTCTCACAGATTTGTTGCAAGGTTTATTGAAGTATGACCCTTCTGAACGTCTTACGGCTCGACAAGCCCTTGATCATCCCTTCTTTAAGATTGTTGCTTGAAAAATATGTTTTGATGTTTGTATTTCCCTTTGAAGGATGATCGAAAAGTGGACCGTGTGCCTGTCTTATTATCTAATGTACATGTATAAATATAAAGTGTCAATGTAATGTTGTCTATGACATTGCTTCAACAAGTTTTCTTTGATGGATTGTTGAAATTAAATTTGAATGAAATTTTAAAATTCATTTTGCCTTTGGACAAGTCAGGTTGTGACTTTGCCTGTAACGGAAATCAATACTGGCAATTGTTTGTTGCTGAAAATTGTATTTTCTCGTTGTCCTAACAGAAATTAGGTTTGTTGCTCCATGTACTTCATGTCTCTTTTCTGGCTACTCTGTCCCCGTTTCATGTACATAAAAGGCCCTCCGAAGTTTACGGCATATCTCAACATATAATATTATTGGAGTATTAGTGTCCATCTCTTTTTTCCTCTGATGCCTTTATAGTGATTTGTTGTGCACTTTTACCTTGACGAGTTTATTGCGTGATATGCTTTAATGACAACTATTCTCTTTAAATAGGGGAGCGCTACTTCAAGTACCAACACTTGCCCCTTATTGTAATCAAGTTGTTTACTCTTCAGGTAACCGCTCGAGGATTGTAAAATCGTGAGATTGTAGAGTTTCTCAATGCAATTGGTCACATGTTGTCTACTTGGGGGTTTGTTATAAGTGTATTGCTGCTTGACTAAAACACGCAATTTGACAGACCGTGGTGAGGGTGCATTGTGGATCGTCTTGACCATTCTTGCATGGGAAGTCCTTAGTTGAAGGATGTGAAGTGAAATGTAACCTTTGGTGGGTCGTCTAGATGGTTTCAAGAAAGTTACTAAAGTATGGATGAAGCAGATGCAGGACCTTTGTTCTTCGAGCACTAATAAGCCTAAAATTCTGCTGTCATGGCTCCATGCTTGGGCTTATTGTAACGGCCTGAATGTTCGGCAAGACCGTTCGGCACTTAGACTCGTCTAAGTCAGCCTTTAACCTGCGGAAACGGGTTAGTAATCGAAAGGAATGCAGCGGAATATATATGAAATACGGGTTGGAACAATATCACTTATATTAATAGAACGAGATTACAATATGGGAGATGGGAGATGGTTTTGGGCAGATCTGCCCTCATCTATTTATACTAGAACACACATGGAATGGATGGTTGGGATTGAGTATTACAATGACTAAGTGGACGGCTAAGATGGTGCAAGACTAACCTAACATACCTACCCTTGACTACATTTTTTCATGGCCGGCCACCTACCATGGACCAAGGGAAAATGACTAAGGGAAAATATCTAGAAACATCCCATGGATGCAGATCTGGGTCTGGGCGGATGCGGACTGGACTGGACGCGAGGATGGATGCGGGCTGGGTTGCTGGATACGGACTGGACTGCATGGATGTGGAACAGGCCTATGCGGATTGACGGATGCGGACGGATGCAGGCTGGGCTGCGGACATATGCGGACTGGGTCTGCAAAAATGGTGGGAAATTGTGCGGTCCGTGACATTATGCTCTATTGTGTTGTCGATCTAATTATCTAATTTAATTAAGGCGTGCTTAAGAAGTAATTTTGATCGTCACAAGAATATAATACCTTTAGGCAACAAAACAAGGATAGGTGTTCTTGGGAGTGTGTTGAGCGAGAATACGAGCTCTAAAAGCTCCACTTTTCAATGGATGAAACTTAAAAGTTAAAAATGAAGATGATAATGGACAACAAGCCAATGTGAAGTAAGAAGCAAGCTCCCTTCCCCTCTCATTCAATGCCCAAGCTCGAAACTCCAAGCATCCACCAAGTAGAATAATGGGTTTGGGAGAAGAGAATTTCAAAATTTGCTTATGTGGGAATGAGTTTGTGAAGAAGATGACCCAAAATTTGGGTAAGTATGAGAAGTAAGCATGATGTAGCCTCCCTAAAAAAATTTCTAAGTGCGGAAGATGAGATTTGTGAGAATTTGCAAATCAATATCCCTTGGCGTGGGAGATAATTGATGTTACCCGGAAAATCAAAAGTTATATGACTAGTGATACCACGGGTCCACGACACATGGTGCACGAGCGCTACATAACACTACAAGAAACTGGCAAAATTGTAACGTCCAAAATTTGCGATGTCACGCTTGCCACGTCGCAAATTTGAAATCTGCGACATCGTTGCGATGATGTGGACGTGACAAAAAATTGCAATGTCGTTGCGATGACGTGGACGTCGCAAATTTGTTGACCCATCGTTTGCGACATCCACGTCATCACAACGATGTCGCTGACCACTTAAAAAAATGTTAAATATTTTCCCTTCTCTCCCATTCCCAACCTATACCCCTCTTCCCTCCCATTATTTTTTCATTCTAATCCTACCACTATCCTTTTCACTCCTTCTCTTCTCCTCTCCCTCTGCTCTCTTTCAGATCAGACGTCCTCCTCCTTCGACCGGTGGCGTTCTACACCGACGCTCGTCCACACGTACCGAGAACACCATCCCACATCGAGAACACGTACAATCTTGTCGGGCCCGACGTTCAACTCCTTCCACCGGCTCCGTCGTGCGCCTCTCTCATTCCACCAGCACCGTCATGCGCCTCATCTTTCCACCGGCGCGCGAGTAATGTCATCTTCAAAGATTCACATCTCCGTACACTAATGCAGGTACAAAAACTATTATTTTTGTTCTTCAAAACAGTTAATTGAAACCTCAACACCCTCTATATTATGCTTATTTTCATGTAGTATACGAGCTCTAATTTCGATTCATGTGGATTGTTTCTCTGAGTTCTAGATTTGGGTTGTTAAATTACACCATCAGTTCATGTAGGTTTTTGATGTTTCAATAAATTGTTAGCCACAAAAATTGATTTTGGGTTGTCACTTAATTCAATCAATTCATGAGGTTTTGTGTTTTGATGAATTAGGATTGTTGCTTTGAGTTAGCTCCTACATCCAAACTTTAGCCGTTTCGAACCTTGAACTGTATTATTTATTATTTTTTACCCTAAAACCTACTGTAGCAGTTACCCCATTCCACGTCACCAGTTTTGTCACGTCACTTATGCCACATCACGAACTTTGTCACATAGGCAAGCCATGTCGGAGTCCAGCCTTGCAAATGAAATGACGAGTTTCACTCCTCCTCCTCTGCTAAATGGCGTTCGCGATTTGATCCTATTCGGTGATTTGATCCTCCTCAAAATGAAGGTGAATCACGATATGTGATATGCAGAATATTAACATACTATTTAGTGCATTTACCCTGACATTTAAGTGTTGATTCGCCTCAGTTATATTTTGTTTTATTCATTTTTGCTTTAGTTTGTTAGATTTAATGTTTTTGCGTAGTTTTGTTAGTTTTTTCAATTATTAGGTCATTTTGGAGCTAAATTGGACAAGTTTGAGTTCAATGCAAAAAGTGGAGAAATTGGAACTAGAATACTTGCTGTTTTGACTGACCCCTGAAGGGTAAATCAGTAATTTTGTAGCTTAAATGATTCTGGATGAAGTTTAAGGCTTAATAAGAGGTGTAGATGACAAGCTTTCCAACAAGTACTCACACGCATGATTCCGATATCGTTTATGCACTCAAGAGTCGATTTGAAGACAGATCAACAATTGAGTCATGTGCAGAACTCTGATAATCAGAGTCGCGATTGTGCCCCAACTTACACAGTCGCGACTCTGGCTTTCTATAACAACTTTTTAGCAATTATTTTTAGTTTTTAATTGTACCACGACTATATATAGTTTAGGGTTTCGTCTGAGGGGGGCATCCACTTTAGGTAGTTTTTAGGGATCTAGAGAGAGAGTAGATTGAGATTGAGGGTTAATGCTTGGGGAAGAAGAGTGAGGCTTGAAGAATCCATATCTTCTCCATTGAAGCTCATTAAAATGGTGTATCTC
>JAYMTE010001846.1:0-12352 GCA_036897545.1 Pelargonium fulgidum
CTTGCTTCATCAAACCTATGAAACATAAGATTGTATATAAACCAACAACTCAAGTTTCTCCTATCAGATGTGGGACAAAGTTTTCTTTTGAAATAATCAAAAACCACAACACAAACTGCCTCCTCAAGTCACTCTTTCAGCCATGCCTCAACACAATCTCCGCAAGGCTTCTTTGAAACCCTTATCTGAACCTGAAAAGCTTGAAAGCTTCTTCAAATTTCTTCTCCTAATGAAAATTCCTACCTGGAACCCTTATTTGACTTTGGGACATTGAGACCCAAAATAAACCGACGTCACCAACAACCAACCGCACGATTGACAACATGTGTGAAGATTAATTTGTAGGAATAAATACACCTTCATGGACAAGTGGAGGAATTTCATAGTTTGGATGAGACTATCTCTATCTAGAAGTAGTACCTAGCTTAGAGTTCTCTCTAGCAAGATGTGACTCATATCCTCTAGTTTAGTGCCCTTGCGCAAGCACACCAAGAATTCATAAACAATAATCTAAGCATCCAATCCATTGTTTAGGTAGATTTACAGACTTGAAACAATTTTCAAATCAGCTTCGATCTCTAACTTGTCCTTGTCCTTATGCTGTACTTGAAATTTGATGATAATGAGCAAAGGGTGCAAACGCAAGATTACCCAAAATGAAAAGAATCACAGCGTAACCATCATCCTGCAAACACTGTATTTCCATCTTACAAAACGTTCATCAGTAGAGTTTCGAGCTAATAAAAAATATTAGTAATAAAGCTCAGTTCTCCAGACAACTCAACGGTCAAAAACCTATAAATGGTCTCTCTTCTGTGATCATATCATATGAATATTGCTGGCACCATGCACTTTCTCATAGTGCCACCAAAACGATACCCAAAACGATATTGAACCACATATCAACAACACAACTCATAAATTAATATCTCTCTGTATCAATCAGTAGACTACAGACCGGCCACAACAGTAAATGCACAAGTCACTCTCTACTCTGCAAACACAAATATATATATATAAAACTCCATCTTCTGCATCAACCAAATTTAAAATCTCAAAAATGGCTTGATTTTGTTGTACGATGGAGACAAACACTAAAACCACAAACATGCATTATGGGAAGTCCTTTCTCTGAGCTTCCATTTTAATATGTGAAAATAGATCAAACTCAGCTCTACGCACCAGCTATACCTACATAGGAGAATTATACTTATCAGAATAAAAAAATAACAAAACCTACTCGAGTATCAGTACTATATGTGAGTACTCTGAATTCTGAAACCAATTTTAATTAATTAATGGATTTACCGTATGCTGTATCCCAAAGTTTACGGGGTTATTTTAATTATATATATAGCTTTAAAGACATCCTCCATAATATATATAGAGAATATACAAGAAGACACTCTACTCCCTAGCTAGTAATAATGTGGTTGACATAAAATTAGACATCCTCCATAAGCGGTTCTATTCGCAAATCTACAAATAAAAAGATAAACAAATTGTCAATTTGACTTAACAATTTGTTTGTGTAAAAAACCACAAGATCAAAGACACTGGAAATCTCTCATTGAGCATGAATCGCTTGAAACATTTATAATATATATGTCAATTTCAAAAATTATACAGAGGGTCGTCGTTTCCACTACACAAGACTCCACTAGCCCATTTAATCATACCAGAGACACTGATGTCATTCTTCCAACCTGCATAATTTGAACAACCTAAAGTGCGTCAGATGCGACCATATGTTCTTGTCAACTTTGTTTCACAACTCAATAAAACGTTTCATGGATCAACAATGTCTTTAATGTACTCATCGTACTCTTTGTGATTATTTGCAAAATTGTTGAAAATTTACTTCTAAAACCTAAAACAATAACCTAAATGTTTGTCAATTCGTACTCTTTGTGATTATTTGTTGAATCGCCGAAAATCTACAGCTACATCTTGAAAACAATGACATTTGTTGGCTTGAAAATTAAGAACTCATCATCCAAACGAGAAATCCGTTTTTTTTTTTTCAAACCCTTAACTTGAAAAGAACATCTAACTAGACATGTTTATGAAACACTATAGTTCACGGAAGAAAATTGAAAAAAGTTGACCGAAAAACGACGGTCAGTCAAGAAAAAAGCACCGTTGTCTAAAACTCCAACGTGAAGAACAGCTTTATATATTTGATTGAATATTTTATTTAATACATATTATATTTAATTTTGTACAACGAGAAATATACTATAATATAATATATTCAATTTACTGTAAAATCATAATAAAAAATGCAGAGAGAAAGAAAGGACTTGCAGTGGACACCTTTGGTGGGTGGTTACGTTGACGGTGCTGCCACCAAACGTACACACGCAACCTTCAATTTTGGCTCTCTGTAGTCACTCCAAAAACTTATTATTTAATTATCACAAAACTTCAATAAAAACAATATATTAATAAGTCATATCCTTCTTGATCCACAAGAAGTTCATAGCTTTGAGTTTTGCTGCCATTTTTCTTGAACCTTTCTCTTCATTAAGTTCTTGCATTCGCATCTCTCTAGCTCTCTCTGTTAAGTGTTTGATTTAAAGTTGATGATCAATGAAGCCACTAGTTTATATAAATGAGGTTGGTTCACGGATATGTACAAAAAAACATGCAATATTTGTTGTCCATTCATGCCTTTTACTGTTTGATTGTATGTGCTAATACTGTTCCTTTCTAATTTTTTTCTCTCTAATTCTTGCCCATGTCCCATGTTTGTTTCCTGAGAAAATCCGGAAAAAGACATCATACACCACCTTTTCTGTACAAATTTATTACCACTTTTGATTATTTATACTACTATACCTTCATTCTTTGTCCTTCATCGTCTCTTAATTAGAAGCTACTGTCTTAATTTTTTTAATTATCTACTAATTTTTTTTCAGCTTTCATAATTAGTCTTCATATGGTTTTTCTTTATTAACTAAAATTAATAGTTTTAAATAAAATATATTACTTGGTTGTGATCAATTCTTCAAGAACTTGATTATATATGTGTTACTGTTTTCATTCTGTGAAGGTATATTTTCCTAAATGTGGAAAAGAAGATGCAATTGTTGAGAGGGAAAAGGAGAAAAGAAACATTCCACACTCATTAAGGTGAGACAATTATCAAATGCCTTCATATTTCCCATTTCCATGTTAAGTAATTGTTTCATCATTTTTTTTCCTCTTTGGTTTGGGAACCTAAGAGTTGATGTAACATGCTTGATTTGAGGTTAATTGGATCCTGCTTCATTATTTAGTGGTTGGTGTATATATTTTTTTTATTTTAAGAATTTTGAATAGTGAATTGAAATAATTAAATTGCTTGAAACTAGTACAATGGGAGCATCAACTTCTCCATAATCATAATTGGCCTAAGAGTTAGATTTCTTTTATTTTGTAAGAGTTGATATTTCAACCT
Organism: Pelargonium fulgidum; assembly: GCA_036897545.1. Lineage (NCBI taxonomy): Eukaryota > Viridiplantae > Streptophyta > Magnoliopsida > Geraniales > Geraniaceae > Pelargonium > Pelargonium fulgidum. The sequence continues at coordinate 3,443 of JAYMTE010001846.1, forward strand.
CATTGTAATTACACTAAGATGAAAAATTCATAATTTCCTTCTGAAATAATTATAATTTATCGAATGAAATTTTATAACAACTATAAAACGTTAAAACTTGAAGTTCCGAAACATTGTAGTTTCAACTCATTTTATATCACGAATCACTACTGTAATAGCAATTGCTAGTAACTAGATTTTGTATATTAGCTCACGCCACATTAGACATTCTTACTAGTGCACTCATCACATCTATATAATGCATTTACACAATATTCTTTACGAGTAAGGTCGGCTTTAAAAGTTTGAATTCGAAAACTAAAAATAAACTAACAAGAGAGCGAATCATTTTCATATAACCCTTCCTCTAAGGAACACTTGTTAATTATTTAAATTTATGAACCAAATTGAATATGGTAATGGTACACATTAATGTTTATTTTAGGAAATGTGGTGGCATATTAATGTTGAAGCTGCCTCCACCGGTTGGTCAGAGTGAATGGCCAATGACATGAACCATTTTACTGATAAAAATCCATACTAAAATATGTAATGATCATTGAACCATTGCAGCAGTTATGCACTGTTTACTGTAAATATTGTACGGACTGTACTATGTATGATGATTATGTTACCTAAAGTTATGGCAAATTTATGTTTCTAAGACTGTTTAACTTTTTTCTGTCACTGTTTAACTTTTAAGGTATACAGTCTGGTTTTTTATTCACACGCAGAATCATGGTCATGGTCATGTTCATGGTCACCACAGCTAGGTCTATGCTGGTGCAATTTTTTGGTATGTTTAATATATATAAATTAATGTGAATTGATCTTTTATACATGTTCATTTTGTTGTTGTATCTTGCCTTTTGTAGAGTATTTATTTCAACTTGTGAGCAAGAATTTACCTGCAATAAACCATGAGCAAATTTACAGTATTGTAGATTCCCAAGTAGAAAGGGATAAAAGATGTGTGGTACTTGGATTTTGTTATTTTTGAAAATAAAAATACTTTTGTGATGAAATGCAGGAATTGTTGGGAGACGTAAATGACAATCTCATTCACATATCTGCATATAATATCTCTCACATTCACATTCTTATTTTTACATGGAAGGTAAAATCTATCATTGTTCTCATCTCCGTTTTCGTTAGATTATAGACGCGGAAAATAATATTCACAAATATTATAAATGTAAAATCTTCAAAATGCTAAAACTTATCCCGCAACTCGAATTACTTTCATGATAAAATTTAAATACTCGTTACACTTATAACACATCAATCTATAATCAAACGATGATCAAATAAATATAGTAATTTAATAAATGTCAGTATGACAATATGTACCGTAAATATAGTTAAACATAATGTTACTACATAATTATATTTGCATGTAATAAACACATATATAATTGGACTTCTTTTGGTCTTTTACGACTTTAATTTTTTTATAAAAAAACTTGAGTTATGAATAATTTGAAACTCTATTTCTCATAATTTACTTTTTCTTTAATTTGAGGTCTCGAGTTCAAAACTCCTTTCCTACGGTATGGGGTGGGGTTTAGCTTAAAAAGAGTGAACTACCACCAGTTGTGTAGCTCAACTGATTAAAAAAAAAACAGTGTCAAAAACGTTACCCAAAAAAAAGTGTAGAAAACATTACAATTGTTGCATATTGTATATATAGTATATATATGTGCCAATTTTCATGTTATAAATTCATATATTATTTAATAAATTTGTTCCTAAATAAATGCTGTAGATCCGTCCAAGGATTAATGCATGTGTGCTACATAAATTGTGTGCTCTCATTGTGGTCTAAGTTATGTTTGGTAATACTTCTCATCACCAAAACAAGTTAACATATGCTGCCAAATAGAAATACATGAAATTGATTGTTTGCTAATAGGATGCAATAACTGTGGCTACACATTGACATTTCTTCAATCAAATTATATAATCATTGAAGAAAAAGGAGAAGGAAATCATTGATGAAGAATATTGTGGCTATGAAAGAAAGTATAGGAAGGAATTAATTATGAGTTTCTAAATTAGATTGGGTTGGACAGTGTACATCAATCAAGACTCATTCGTGAAAAACTAATAAATTATCCAAATAATTTGCAAATGCTTAAATTAGTTTTATTTCTTATATTATAGTAGAGATTGTAAATAAATAAGTAGTTGACTTAAATGTAACCGTGATTGATAAAATGACACATAATTTAAAACAAAAGAATTAATAGGTTGTTCTGTTATCACAAAATCAGAAAAGTGTATATGAGTAAAATATAATAAGATGTCATCTCATTATTGATTATGATACTTTATTGAAATTTATGAAATTCAACGAGTACATATAAAAAAAATAATAAAAATTTATATAGATTCCCTTAATAAAAAATTATGTAGATAAAACTTAATGCATAATTAATAGGTACATAATGCAAATGAAGCACAATCAATGTAATCCAAAATCAATGGTTTTTTCTTGTTTACTTTTGAGATGTGGATAAGTGCATTTTTTCTTTTGCACTATATTCTGTGCACGTACTTGTAGGTCAATAGTGCCTTGCTGCATAGATACTTATTTGATTGATTTTACATGTGCATACACTCAATTATATATGTTTTGAATCATCTTAATAAATAAAAAATAAAAAGTATAAGCGGAGATTTTATATGTAAAATCGCAAATTGCTTTTTAATTGAGCTATAGTTTTTTATTGAGGAAATAAAAAAATTTAAGTTAACCAAAATGTGATTAGTGAGAGGTACCGAATGTATGTTATTTGACGAGTTGTTTTTTGTGCTTTTTATTGATGTTTAGAGCCTAAAATTCCTTTTTCCCTCAACTCTTACTGTTCTTGTAATGTGTAGTTACTAGCCCTATTTGTACTGTTCATTTAGTGAATTGTATTGTGGGACAGAGATGACATGAGGGTATTGTTTGGTAGTCATATTATAGAAGGGAAAATGACAAGATTAGTGATAAAGTTCATATTTTATGTTCAAGTAAAACATACGGAAAAAATAATATTTTCTAAAATTTAAAATTCATCACATTTATCATAACGAGAATACCAACGTTGATATTCTTAATCTTCATGTTATTCTAATTTTTTGTGACATTTATAACCCTATTATGTTGTCATTGTTTATGCAATAAATTTATCTCATTTGTCAAATAAGTACATAGACTCCATGAGTCGACATGAGAAGGTTTGATTGGAAAGTAAATAGGAGTATTTCTTATCCATGATATCACAAATTGTACATTTAAGATTTCCTATAATCTTATGGGTAGCAGAAACAATAAGGAAACAAACCTGAGAACTCCATGTTTTTTTGTGGCTGGTTCAGTTAGTCTTGAGCTTCAGTAGGTTTTGTTTAATTAATTTACTCTTTATGAAAAGACTTCTCTTTGTTACATTTCATAAAACTTAAGGAATGTTACTTTTCTTAAAACAGTCATTTCACCTGAATTTTCAGTATTCAACATAGCAATTTCAAGATTTTAAGTACTTGGTACCTGTTAACAATATGATGACAGGCCAGATTATAAAGAGAACTGTTTGGTGGTAGCTAGTAAAGAAGAGCATAGTAGAAATCTGCCATCTTAATTATAGTTATAAATTTAAATCCAAGACTCAAAAAGAGTAAAGAAAATTCAGTCATATCATTGCATCTTTTGTTTGTTTGCAAAATGCTCCTTCAATAATAGCTCCAAACTCAGGCACACCACACAACACCATACAATAAATAACAACTTTTAGTGCTCTTGAGAAAATAAAATGAATATTAAAAAAAAAAACACATTTTATCTCCTGGATTTTTATTTTATTTTATGCATATTGTTCATGCTGAATCTGATATGCTAAAATATCTGTTGTGCAGGAGCAGCCTGATAGAAGACATGTTTCAAAAAAGCCAAGGACTTGGGGCAAATATACAGATGCATAGCACTTTTGCAAATTACAAGATAAAAGTAATGAACTCATGATCAGAGGTATGCAATACAAATTGTATTTTTGCACATTCCATACTCCATGATATTATGAAACTCAGTATATATATATAGCAGTGAAGATTTTTAGCTCAAAAACCAGCTATGCAGTTAATAAATTTTACTTGACACTATGAAAGACAAAGCATGTTCAATGACCTAGTTTTAAAAACTGTTGCATCAGCTATTGGTGAAAGAAGAAATCAAGAAAACTGAAGAAATATATGTCTTTGCAATAAAACTAGAATTCTTTAGAATGAACCAATCATGAATGCAAAGATATCATCCTTCACCAAAAAAGTATGAGACCTAATTCAAGAACCTTATTTCTACTCAGAGATACAATCAAAAGGGTTTTTAGTTATGTTAAAATTAATGCAGCTTTCTTGCAAATCTAGAGAAATGTATTGTTAACAATCTGAGAAATCTTGTATATACAAAATTTTATTTTGCACAAGGTAGTTTCCAACTTCAGTCTCTTGTGGAAATACATGAGCTGTTAGTCTTGAAATTTACCTTGTTATATACATATATATATATATGTTACTTACCAACCTCATCATTCAACCTTAACCAATCACAATTTTCTCAAATCCCAACAATGGTACGTATCAGAACTACAGAACCCAAATAATTACAATGAACCCTAGGCATTTTACCAACCTCATAGGTCATAATTAAAACTTAAAACCAATCACAATTATCTGAAATCCCAACAATGGTATCAGAACTACAAAACCCAAATAATTACAATGAACCCAGGCTTTTCACCAACCTCATAAGTCATAATTAAAACTTAAAACCAATCACAATATTCTGAAATCCCAACAATGGTATCAGAACTTCAAAACCCAAATAATTACAATGAACCCTAGGCTTTCCACCAACCTCATAAGTCATAATTAAAACTTAAAAATCACAATTGTCTGAAATCCCAACAATATGGTATCAGAACTATAAAACTCTAACAATTACCTGAACCCTAGGCTTTCCACCTCTTTTATTATTATATTTTAAATGTAAAATTAATTCTCATATTCAGATCAAACTGATTGTATCTGATGTTCAACACACACAGAAACCTAACTCAGTTAAATTATTCCACTCTAGATATCTTTTCTTGCATAAAGTTGTTCATAGTTCTTGCAAATTTATTTTTGATATGCTTATATATTTCTTGACTAGAATATCAAAAGGTTCTAATTTGTGAAAATTTAGATTACTTCAGTAACGAAAAAAGAAGAAGAAGTTAATTTTCTGAACAAAGAATTTATAACTTAAAACATGAAGGGATAAAAAAGAAAGGGTAAATGCAGCAAAAATTGATTAGGGTTAAAAAGTTTCACAACCAAAAAAAAAAAAAAAAAAAAAAAAAAAAACTTTTAAATGAGAAACTTGCTAGACATATGGATGGTTATTTTTAATTTTTAATTTTTGGAATTGGTAATTACTTGAGAAAAAGTTTGAAATATGACCATACAAAAAAATATGAACTTTTCTTGATGCCCTACTGCCTGAATAATTATGTAATCATTCAAGTAACCATCTGAAACAAAAATGGGAAGGGACACAGAACAAACTTAGTTATAGAGATTATAGAGAGACATGAACAATATAAACCAGAGTTTAAGCGGTTTAGAGGTTCAAGCATGTCGATAAACATTGCTCTTTCGGGACATATATCAAACCTAAACTGAAGAAAGAAAAACTAAACAATAGAGCTATAGCTTACATCAATCTTTCATGCTCTAGCACCAAATCCAACATAGATGTGCATTAGTTGCCACCGCTGCGCAGGGCTTCTCAGTGTTTTCCATACATTTGAAGCTCTGCAAATGATTTATGACGAACATTGTTATAATTTCAAAACAAACTTTTTAAAAAAAAAATCTTGACATATAAAGAACTAAATGGACAAACCTGTTGACAGATTCCCACCGCAAAGGCTAGACCGCGTCATGGCGCTACTGATGTCCCAATCCACGAACCCTCTGGAGCTGTCCAAGACCAAAGGTGACTTCATTAACTTTCTCTTAATCACAATAGATTCTTGAATAATGTCTTCTATAATTGGTTGATTGGCTTGCTGTTGGTAACAGCTCGTGTTATGAGAACCTAATTGGTCCTCGCAAGCAGATCTTAATTGGGTAAAAACGTAGGGGTTCGAGTGGTGATGATGATGTTGTTGATGATGATGATCAGGACATGACTTTCTGGGTTGTTCTTGCACCATTCTGGTAGTTGCATTATTAGTAGAAGTAGAAGAAGAGTTGTTGGAGTTGGAGGTGCACAATTTCTCTTTAGTCCTCTCTCTTGCTCTCTCTCTAGCCTTAGCTCTACACTCTCTTGCATAATCATCTTTGTTGGAAGATTTTTTCATTTTCTTCTCAGCTGGATCATCACCACCTTCATCTTCACCATCATCATTGACTTCTAGGTCAGAGTTGGCATTGCCTTTGCTATGCTTAATCTGCTCCTCAAGTTGCTTAATGTCCTTCCTGGACTTGTCCAAGAGCCACTCAAGAGTCTTGCTTGCTTTGTCAAAACCTAGCATGTCCTGTAGATCAAAGAACTCTCTGGAGATTTCAATGGACAGCCTCACCCGCCGGTCCCGGAGCCCTTGGGAGGTGCAAATCTTGCTGTGCCGGTCCTTCCTCACCGTCTTCTTGCCGCCATTGCCTCCATCTTTCTTTCCTGAGAGCACTGCCATGTTGCCAATCAAGGCCTCATGAGAAATTGGAGCATTGGTGTTGTAGTAGCTAGCAGAGGGCACCAAGTAGCCTGAGAGAGGGTCATGGAGGTGGTAGGGGAAAAAGCCCTCCCCTCCGCCGCCGCCCATGAAAGGAACTTGGAAGGCAGAGGAGGAGGAGGAGGATCCAGAGGGATGCTGTGGAAAAGGATTGATGTTGTTGCTAGAAGAGAACATTTTGATATTTTCTTGCTTCCTAATTCCTTTTTCTTGTTGTTTTTGTGATGGAGATGTGAAAAAAAACAAGAAAACCCTAGAGTTTTTTTGATCATGTGGTGGTGAGTGCCATTGAAGGAGCCAGAAGAATCAAATATATATTGGGTGAAATGATGAAGTTGAGGAAGATGGGCATGTTGATATGATTGAAGAAACAAGAGTTGAAATATTATAAATATAATTATTTTTGTTTTTTTAAACAAAAAGTGGTGATGTGCCTGGCTGGCTATGACTGTTAGATTAGAAAAAAAATAGGGTAGATTAGGTTAATAAGTAGAGAACAATAGCAATTGAAGAAGAGAAACAAGAAGCATGGGCATGGGTCCTGGACCTGGACTGCTCTCAATCCCATCAGCTGTTAGATCAGGTCTCTCTCTTTCTCTGAAATTGGGATTTTAGGGTTTCAAAATGTAAAAAAAAAAAAAAGAAAAAAAGAAAAGAAAAAAGAAAAGGGTTAGGTCATACAATGGGTATCTACATTGAAGTCCTGTTGGGGACTACGTGCTGAGATTCCCAGCCTGAAAAACGATCGATAAAATGTTAATGGATTGAGGAGAGGAGGTACAGTAATTTTTATGAACCCTAATAGGCCCCCCTCACTTCACTCTATAGTACTACTGTTTCTATGCTAAACTTACTTTTATTGTTTCAAAACCCATTTCATCTCTTTTAATTCTGTTTACAAGAACTGCCCCACTTGATACAAAGATTAGGTCTTTCGTTTCTTTTTCTTATGGGAATCGCAACGAGAGATGAAAATTTGTGCTGTAACACGACACACGACTTAGAATCACATGAAACGATCGATCCAATACATTTTGTTTGACATGTTTGACACAATATTATTCAATAGGTTTTATATGTTATTAGGATTAAATTACAAATATACCTTTAGTTATGCGTGTTTTGAAGGCCTAAAACGTACAAGAAATTATTATTAAATGCGTGAGATTTTCCAACGCGAACATGATACGACTACAACAATGTGTGAACTAAAACTTGCTAATTACGACTAGCGATGACTATTTGTGTCGGAACACGACATACGACATGTAATTAGTGTGCTTAGGGCTGAAGCATTTTGTCGTCGGCTTGTGTTTGTGTTGGAGAACTCATCATGTTTAGTTATTATTTTTGTTCGTGTTAGGCCTCCAAAACACGCACAATTAACGGTATAATTGTAAATTCTAATAACATGTAAAACGTGTTGGATAGTGTATTGTAAAACAAGTTAGTTCTATCATCCATAATGTGTTGGATGGTGTTTGTGCTGTGTGAACACAGTCCATTTAAAGCGTTAGTGTTAAGCATGTCGTGTTCGTGTTAAGTTATGCACACAATTACTAAACAACTTTTAGCACGACACATGCAAGCATGCTCACACGAAGCCCTAATTGCAACAAACCATATATCTTTCTCTGGGATTTTGCATTATCTACGAGATAATTTGAAAGTCTCTGACCAATTATTCAAATGGTTGAATGAGCTAATATATTTTTGACTCCAAAACTGTGATTTTGAACAGTAAAATGTGGTGTAAAAAAGAGATATCTGCTGAAACAAAATGAGAGAAGTAATATTTTAGTGGTGATGGTGGTGAAAAAGAGGAGGGAATCTAATGTATGGTTCGAGCTTGAAATGGAAAAAAAGAAAAGAAAATGGTAGTTGCGACAAATGAATGATGGATCAAAGTGCTTTGCTTGTTTGGCTGGTTTTGGCTTCTTAGTTTAACCACTTATTTGCTTTAATTTTCCATATCTATGTTACTTTCATTTACACCTTACCTGCTACTAATGCTAAACCTGTGTTTCAAACACCTGTTTTTTGCACCTTCTTTTTCTTATTATACTTCAACTTCATTTGGAGCTATATTTTTAATTAGAGATAAGGATATTTTACTACTCAATAAATTTTAAAAAGACAAAATTAGTGCTCACATTAAAACTTAACTCAATTT
>JAYMTE010001847.1:0-12351 GCA_036897545.1 Pelargonium fulgidum
ACGAATTAATCATAGGTTTTTTGAAGACATAAATAACTGCTGGCATCAAAGAAAACAAAAAAGAAAAAACTGCTCGGAAAGAGAATCAAAATCAGTGAATAATTACAACCAAATAAAAAAACTCTAAAATATAAGAAAATGACACGTATGCAGTAATGGTACTGATTTATACTAGTATATAGTAATAGATAGATAGATAGATGTGTAAATATTCAGAGTTGGGGCCTCCCAAGAAAAAGTTGGGGCTTGACTGTGAAAAGGGTTGGGCTGGTACAGTATAGTCTGGACCAAACATAAAACCCAGCTCAGCAGAATCCAAGCAACAGTGAACTGACCCTGCTTCTCTTCTCTACTCAACTCGCACCGCCACAGCCGTTCCGTTCCGTTCATGACCGTTGCGGAACACAAGAAAACCTCTCTCCTTCTTCCTCCGGATTCTGCTATCGTCTCCCACATTCTCCCACGAGTATGTTTCACTTACGATTTCTCGAAACTGATTTGTTACTTTTTTTCCTGTTACTCCGATTCTTAGGATTTACTTTTGTAATTTTGTAGAACGAACGCTTATATATCTATGATTCTTTACGTTTCGTATGATTAGAGAGGATAGTTAGGGTTTGTTGTTCTTGGTCTGAATTTGGGAAAGGTTGGTGTGTCCGAGACTAATCTCTTGATGTCCTGTCCTGCTGTCCCTAATGCAGATTCAGTTCATATGTTAGTTGCAAAATATATCAAATGAAGGACTTGAAAGATTTGCTCAATCAATTGTATCTTTCCGAGCCGTGGACGACACACATTTGATGCTCGGATATTTGATTCAGTTTTGTGTGTGCTAGATATCTGTTAGTGTATTGTATACATACACATATATGGCAGTTTCTTCTGTTCTCAGATGCCGAATTGCCTTTCGGTCTATTGCAGACTCCATTTGTAAATCAAAGCCACTTGAGCATGTATGTTTTCTTCATCGTAGTGTTGTGTATTATTCTTGAAGTCTTGTTGTAACTTTTCTACCGGCACTGTCCTTTTTCAGTTTTGTTTCCTCTGGTTGCTGAGAAAAAGTAAGAGAAGGGAAGAACTTAAAACTTTAATTACACGTTCTTTTTGTTTTCTCCTTAGTTTTTCTTTGCAACCACGGGAAGGGTGACTGGAATTGATATTAGATTATATTACTTGGTAATGTAAAAGGTAAAATATCTGCAAATTTTTATGTTATAGGGACAAAGAAATGATGTTGGCAAGCCGGAACTCTTGCAGGCTGTTGCAACCTCAGTTGGTGAGTGTCTGCCACCATTCGGTTTTACTACTTCCTGAGATAACCTTCAAAGTTGTAAACCTAATGTAATGTACATGTTCTAAATAAAGTTTTCATTTTTAAATTAGAGTAAAAATTAACATTTTTGTTAGGTAAATTTGCATCTATTTATGTATATTTATAAATGGAGTTGGCAAGTTTTTGTCTAAGGTAGATAATGATTTATCGACTAATACTAACCTGTCAAATCTATTAAATCTGACAGAGTATGGTTTCATGTGCAGGGGATTATCGTTTCATGCATGGAGTGAAATCACCTACAATGTCTATGCAGATTGAAATTGTTGATGCACTGCGTGTAGGTGAGAGACGAAGAGCTTCCAGTCTACTTCTAGGTCTTGCGCGTGGAAACCACTCATTAAAAGCTGATGATTTTCATAACATCCTTGCGTACTGTGCAAAATCACCTGATCCTTTGGTAAGGATCAAGAAATACTTTAACAGCAATTATATGCGTCTTTTCTTTGATTTCATTACATGTTTTGTGATTTGAATATAAGCTCGTGGATTGGGATTTTGGTTCCATTTGACAAACTATATTTTAGCCGTGGCACTTTAAAACCTTGTCAGAGTATATCATAGAAAAAAAAAAAAGGAAAAAGAAAATAGCATGTGCAGAGATCAAGGTTATGTAGTCAGATACATAAGTTCTAGTTGTCAAGATAAGTTGGTTATAAAGCTCCTAAATCCCATCAGTTAGTCTGTAGTCAATCCTTACCATTGCAATGCCGGCATGCCTAGAGAAGTGTAAAAATAATATGTACATGATTCATGTATGTCTAACCTTCTTGGAATGCATTATGTGATGGATAGCTGTATCACGCGGTGTTTAATTTCAGTAAATTGTACCATAGTGGGAGATCAGTATTGTGTAAGCCACCTCTGGCCTGGCCTCATTAAACCACAATTGTTGACATTCTGGTTCTAGTTAACTGAGTGTCTTTTGTATTTCACAAGTGTGGTGCATCTTTGTATTATATGCAGTTTGTCATGGAAACTTGGAAAGTAATGGAGGAAAAAGAAATCAGCTTGGATAACAGATGCCACATGCTTATGGTTCAATCTCTCTGTAAGGGGGGTTATCTAGATGAGGTATGAGCTATTTTGTTGTATTCAATTCATTTACTGTATTGTCTTTTTCTTTCTTTCTGACTGAAACGAGCCAGGTCTACTTCTCTTTTTTTTCTTCTTCTGTATTTGACCAGGTATTTAATTTGATTAATTATCTTGAGGAGAATCATGGCATCTATCCGAGTCTGCCTGCATATAACAATGTCTTAAGAGCATGTGCCAATGCAGGAAGTATAATACATGCCAATCAATGCTTGGATCAAATGGAACAGCGAATGATGGGGAAAGACAGAAGTACGTATTTGGAGCTTGTCAAGGTGTGTTGAGAGTGTTAGTACTAGTTGGTGAATATAATAAAAGACATATTGCCTTATCTATCTAGTCATTTCTGAGCTCTTCATGATTTTCTTTCATCACTTGATTGAGTTTCCGATGATCAAATACAGGATTCAAATGTTGTATTGGAAAAACTAAAGTGAATTTGAATCTTCTATAAAATGGTGGTTTAATTATACTTTCACAAAGTGAATAAATATGAAGAGGCTAGTTGACCAGATAAGTTGGTTGCAAAGCTCCTAAATGGTACTCTATATCTTTCTTTGAACACTATGGTGTTATGTTCTAGCCTCTTCATGTACACTTTCAACTTTTCACTTATTTCAGTTAATGGTGAAATTTTTCTTTATTTTAATTTAAATAGAAAATGAAAGGTTGAAATAAACTGTGTGCAGCCAAGCATCACTAAAAAGCAAAGTATCAATCCTAGGATCTGGAAGCCAATACTTGGTTAGTTTTCCATTATATACTTTGTTTGTGATATATCTCGTCTGATGTTAGAAAAATTTCAAAAGGTATTCAACAGATCAGCTTGTTGTACATTAAGCACAAGATACTGGTGTCATTACAGATTAATCCGCATCCATGAGGTGCTTGACAGTGGTGTAAATAGCTTTGCCATAGCGTTTGCATTTGAATTAAGTATCAATAGGCTTCCAGTCAGATTTTTAAATCAAGTAAGATAGCATTCATTGTCTGAGAAATTTTAACTGCAGTTCTAAAGTTTAAGTTAATTCCATAAAATGAATGGTGCTTGACAATGGTGTGAATAGCTTTGCCATAGCGTTTGCATTTGATTTAAGTATCAATAGATTTCCAGACAGGTTTTTATATCAAGGAAGATAGCATTCATTGTCTGGGAAATATTAACTGCGGTTCTAAAATTTAAGTTAATTTCATAAATGAATTATTTAACTTATTCCCTTTCCTTTCAGCTTGCAGTGTGGCAACAGAGCCTACCTGCAGTACATGAAATATGGAAAGATTTCAGCAAACACTACAGTTCAAGCATTTTTTCCCTGCGAAAGTTTATCTGGTCCTTCGCAAGATTGGGAGATTTGAAATCTGCATTGGAAGTTTTGCACCATATGGTAGCTCTGGTTACTAATAGAAGCGATGAAATGCCTAAAGGAAAATTTAATTCTTCTAGTCTAGACATTCCTTTACCCTTGACCAGTGAATTAAGCTTGCCAAAATGTCACTTGGAAAATAATGAACATTCTGCTCCTTCGATATCCAGTAAGGAGATGGATCGTGATTCTAGTAATGTAGAGCTGCAAACCAATAGCGGCATTGCTCATGGAGAGGTTGAGTGTATTGGAACAAGTACACCAAGTTGGAATATCCCTACTATAAGGATCTTGATAAGGTCTTTCAATGATTTGATACGTGCATGTGCTCAGTGTAAAAATTGTGAAATGGCTGAGCAGTTAATGCTACAGGTACCAAAACCTTTCGGTCCTTTCCTTTTGAGATTGTAATTTTTCTATGTTACTTCTCTATAATATAAGAACTCTGCAAGTAAAACTTCAATATGTGCTGAACTTTATCCTATCACGATCTTAATCTTTGTAGTGAAAGTTCAAGTGCTGTTTTGTTATATATTTGACTTAGTGATATAGCTTACCCTTTAGACCTTTTTTAAGAAGGTGGGCTTCAAGTTTGCTGACTGTGACCCTTCAAAAAAAAAGAAAAAGAAAAAAGATTGCTGACTGTGAATTTCTGAGATCCTTAAGACTGTTAATGCACTTCTTTCCGCATTCTTTTAAATTTTAACTCTACTTATTCTGTTATGCCCTTGTCATCTCTCTCTCTTTCTCTCTCTCTCTCTCTCTCTCTCTCTCTCTCTCTCTCTCTTTCTTTTAAGTACTCATTTCCTTGATACTTTTTTGAATAATCATTTCATATGTACTGAAGGCCCCCATTTCTTCTTAGATGCAAAATATTGGATTAGAACCAACAAGGGATACATATGATGGCTATATTAGAGCAGTTATTCCCGAGAGGGGATTGAGCTATGGATTGGAAGTTGTAAGTTTTATCTGTTTGATTTGAAGTATTGAATATGTTCTTCCCATTTGGCCATCCCTTTTTATACAGCGTAACATGATCCGTGCATGTTCTTTTATGTTTGTGCAGCTACAAACAATGCTCGAAAAGAATTTGAAGCCATGCGATTCTACTCTTATAGCACTTTCAGTCAGTTGCTCTAAAGCCTTGGAACTTGATTTAGCTGAATATCTACTGGCTCAAATATCTGAATGTCAAAATCCTGTGTGTTTTAATGTCCTACTTGTAGCATGCGACAGTATGGTAAGTTGTTAATTTCTGATTATTTTTCTTCCTGTCGAAAGATGATTTTCTACAAATTGATTTCCTTAAAACAGTTTATTTTTCTGCATTACTTCGGTTATGTTCTCCAGGATCCAATGCGGTTATGCTTTCATTCATACTGCTGTTAAATTATGGTTCATCAATTTTGCAGAATCAACCTGAACGAGCTGTTAGAGTATTGGCTAAAATGAGACAGATAAAAACCCGGCCAAATATATTGACATATGAGGTGATGTTTTCCTTGTTTGGTACTGTGTATGGCCAATTTGAACCGGGCTGTAAATCATCACAGGCAGAAGCTGCTAAAAGAATAAAAGCTATAGAATTGGATATGGAAAAAAATGGGATTCAACACAGTCTAAAATCGATGAAGAATCTGGTAAGTCCAAGACTAATACTTTGATCCTCTTACTGTTGAAATATATAATTATATTTCGTACATTATTGTACAATTCATGATACATGTATATTAGGATCATGTTGGTTGCAAAAGATAAAATCCTCTCTTCATAGTAATCTACCCAGTCAACAATCTATTGGCAAAATCAATTGAGTTCCTGCCAACTTGAGTTGTTCTTAAGAAATACAAATCTCCCTCTATTATATTCACAAGAGTTACTCTAATGGTTGTTTTAGAATGGTTGTTAAAGAGGATTTATACTTCTTGGATGGTTGGTTGTTAGGGATGTGATACAATTGAATTGAGCAGTTTTATCATACATGGTTTTCTTGTGGGCTTGGTTTACTGAATATGAATTTGTGATATGAAGGCCCAGGTGAAAATTTGGTAACTCTCATATATGCAATGGGATAGACTCCCAAACTTTCAACCCTCTTTTTAGATAAAAGGAAAAAAAAGTATAATGACAAGATATAAAGAAAATACTAGTAGAGAGGACAAGATTTCCTCACAAAGAGAAACACAAGCCAAGGTTACATAAAAAAATAGGTGAATCCATTTAATATAAACTACTAGTATGTGCCTATAAAGAGACGTGAGAGGCAGTATCTCAAAGAGATGCTAGTTAGACAATCCTACTCAAAAAAAGATTTGACATTAGTAAAAAGGGTCCTTAAAAACTTTGTTGTTTCTTTCTTTCCAAACTTCAATCTTGATTTAGTTGGATTTCAAAGATATTGTTTCTCTTGTAAATGTATGATAAATGCATTAAGAGACCCGTAAGTAGGAGTCTCCAATGCGCACAAGTGGTATACAAAGACTTGGTATAGGTAGAAGTGAGAACAACTTGTTGAGTTCATTAAGATAATATAAATGATATGTAAATCAATTATAGTGTTTTTTTTTTTTTTTTTTTTTTTTTTTTTGCCTTGTTGATCATTGAAATTCTTTTTTTTAATATTGTTCAGTGGTAGATTTGTATTGAGATCTTTCTTTTCTTCAAATTTGGGGAGAAATAAGCATGAGTTCTGTAGTAAACCTTGGTGCTTAATCAATATTAGAAGCGCCCTAGATGTATGCTAAAGAGTACACATATTAAGTTAAACAAGTACGTATGCATTGGAATTCTCGTCCGGGAGAGTAGCTAATAGCACTAGCAATATGTAAAATATAGAGATTGAATTATGAATGTAAGTGTTGAGAGTGTATGAACCTTGCACCATAAGGAGGATATTGTTGTGGTTGAGCTTAATTCTGATTGGTTGGAGTAATATGTGGTTCCTTTAATGTGATTGGTTAAATGATGTAAGTGATACGTATGGGTAAATGCATTGAATCTGGATATAAAGTGACAAACATGAATGATTACGGGCTTGATCTTATTCTTGCTAAGTACACAGGATTTGAAAATTTGGCCAAAAGGTCACGTACAACCCCCCCATCCCCACTTCGAGTGAGATTTATAATTTTTCCTTTCTTTCCGCTTCCATAGATGAGACCTAAGCTCATTCGACGGTATGTCTCGCCCCCAAATGTGTTTGACACTGTGTCAAAGTTGTACTTGTGAAAAATTGTGAGGTGAGATAGTGATCCAATTAGTGTTTGAAAAAGCCCTTGAGGTTCGTGCCTAAGCCCGCCCGACACGCGAGGCGCACTCTTGAACCTCAAAAACCTTGAGGTGATGCAACTTCGTTGAGGCGCATGCCTCACAGTTGAGGCGCGCTTGACAAGTTGTGGCTTATGGTTTAGGGTTTCATTTATAAAGTTCAAATTCTCAACTATGGCATGATTTTAATTATGCATTCACGATGCCGACTCCATATTTCAAAATCCCAATTTGTTACCATAATTAGATTGTCCTGTGAATTGGGATTTTTAAAATAGAAACTCTTCATTTTGAAGTTCCATAAATAATATAATTATCTCTATAATGGTATAACGTCAGCAAAGTTCATTCAAATTATATAATGGGATTTTCTTTTTCTTCTGTTCTTTTATTCTGTTAGTACCAACAAATTAATTTTGTTAGATATGATATGTAGTTTTATAAATCAAATTTAAATTTTAGATATATGATTTGTTTGTGATTTGATGTGTAGTTTTATAAATCATATTATTGAGAAGTATATAAATGATTAATACATGCAATGTCAGATTCATAAAGATTTATTTTTCTAATGTGGTGCAAAATCAAAATGTGTGCTTTTCATGTATGATCACTAAGCTTAAACCTGGTATAGGCTGTTCAGTAACTTAAACATGATAGATTATGTATGATAGACCTATAGATTTTTACTTGGTTGGTTAACCTATTTAAAGTGTGATCAGTAAACCTGAATAGTATATATATAATATGTATGTGATTATAGAGAGAGAATTGTACTCCCACCATCCCAAAATAAGTGTCATGTTTCATTTACATTTTTGTCCAAAAATAAGTGCCTTATTTCTCTTTTTAGGAAGTTTGGTATGCATGAATTACCAATCGTATCTCTTGAGTTTGTGTTAACACATGTGCATACTGCATATGGATAGAAGAGAAAATATACAACACTAACTTTTCTTTAATTTTTCTTTAAATAGAAAGCAAGACACTTATTTTGGAATGGAGAGAGTAATATTTTAAATAATTTTCTTGGGTGTCTCATTTTGTGCCTCACTCTTTATAAAACACTGGATCCAATGACGAGGGCACGAAATGCAAGGCACATAGGACAATTCAAGAAACAAGAAGCTCTTGTAATAGACATTGTGAGGAGGTTCTTCGTGGTAACATGTGCTCACATGATTCTTTTAGCAACACCAAAAAAGAGTAATGAAAGGGTGTCATGCCAAATTAGATTGAACAACCAAGAACTTACCGAGTGCTACACTAGTTGTAGAGGCGACACTGGCCCCAAAGTCTTCAATCATTTCAGGAAATAAAACTATGGATGAATGACATCACTGATTTGTTATTCACTCTTGAGATGGCTTCGGCTTCTCTTGTGTATCTTCAAATTCAGACGATGTCACTTCCAATGTGGCGGATCTGATGGTAAATTCCATGAGGCAATATCATCTTAGTATGTTGAGAAGGTTGTTGGGACCTGTTGGTAAGAAAAGATAACATCTTTTTGTATGTTGGTTGATGACGAAAACGAGAAAGATACGCTTGTTGAAATGGTTTCTTAAGGGGCACATTTTTTGCGTGTCGTCAGAGATGCAAAACAAAGATAACTCAAACTTCACAAAATCTAAAATTGGTTGATTTCTTTGGAATACATCGTCTTTTCCTTTCTAATGTAGTGTTCACCTTTTGATTTAGTCTTGTAGCTTGATATCTCGCTTTTACTCTTTCATTTTGAACAAGCAAGTAGTTTTTTTAAGTCTTGATTTTGGTATCGTGTAGATCTGATGTGCTATTTTATGGTATATTGATTTTTGTAAATTTTGTGAGCGTACTCGTATCAACGTTGACGCTTTTGACGCCGTGCTCAACATTCAAATTTTTTTTCTTGTACGGGATTGAGTCTTCATATGTTGCTGCGTCATAGAGCCAATTCACGGGTGTGGATCCGCAACTAAAGGTTAGGAGAATATAGAAACATGTGTTCTGAGTTTTGTAGTGAAACTCACAAATTCGTGGATTCTAAAATTAGATCACAAATTTAGAATTTGGTAAGCAATAGTGTGAGTAGTGTCATGGGATTCTACTTGCAAGCATGGATTCAAATCTACACAACCACCAATGAGTGTTGCAAGATAGTGGCTTCTCTGACGTGAATCTATATTACGAGAGTTGTCTAGTAGTTTGTGAGTTTCTAGATCAAATTGACAAATTAAGTATGCTATAGGCAACAGTGTGTAGGGCGTCATGGAATCCTACTGGAATGTGGGAATACAATTTTTTAGGACTGAAACTACATAGGAGTGTCAGTGGATGGCTAGAATCCAAACTATGAGAGTTCTCATGTGAAACTTACAAACTTCAGAGTTAAAATTAAATCCACAAACCAAGAATATTGAAGTAAACTGGGCTAGTGGTACTGTAGGATCCGATCTATAGACGTTGATCTAAAAAATTATCAATGAAAGCTATAATTATGTGTTGTGAGACAATGCCTTCTTCGGTAAGAGTTTGGACTACGAGAGTTATCGAGTGAAACTCACAAACATAAGGATGTTACGGCTAAACCACAAAGCAGTGTGGATCAAAAATCCACAAACTTGAGAGTTATGATTCGAACCCACAACAAATGCGTTCTCAGCGTGTTGGGAACCATAAAACCTTATTTGATGAATTGGAGGGAGATGAATCCTCATATATTATTGTGGAGTTCCCTAAGGTGTGGTCGTCAAAAAGTAGCGTAGAATGTCATTTTTGTAGAACAAGACTCAATGTATTCTTCCTGACACACAAAAGGCGACTAGGCAAGTCGGAGCTCTTGTTGTGCCATTCTTGGAGATTCATTAGCTCTTTGTGGATATTTTGCACCATGGTGCATTCATCAATGTTTAGGTTAGTTGTGACTAAGGAGTCTCTCTTCCTTTATCCTCCTAAGCGTATGAGGCTAACGGTGACAATGGCACGTTTATGGCCCAGTACATGGAGGATGATTGAGCATTGATCTATAAGACAATTCTTTATCATACTTAAGGTTTTAAGATGAATGCACTTTGGAGTCTCTGTGTGTTGGAAATGAGTTCCTTCGTTTCTTTCTCTCTTGCCAATGGTCAGGAAAACTTAGCCTTTATTGGGCAAACACACGTTCTACTTCATGTGAGGTAGTTAGTCATGGGAGACTGCTGTGCGCATGCTCTAGTATCACATGCCTTGCTTATGTGGGAATATGCATGATTGCTCCATTACACCTTGTTGATTATTGATGAATGTCGATGGAGTGGGTGATGTAAACAGGGAATGATGAATCTGGACATGAAGTGATAAGCATGAATGATTTTGAGCTTGATCTTGGTCTTGTTAGGCACATGAGCCTTGAAACTTTGGGGCAAAAATTCATCAATAGTTATCATATATGTTTATACTTGAATCTTAGCTGATTCAATCATCAGTTTGAGATTGAGATTGAGTTTGATTGGCCAGTTTGCAAATTTTATTAGTTTAGAAAGTGAATATGACCTTATGGATCCTACTATTTCTAAAATAAACTCTTATTGAGTCGCATCATATCAAAGAGAGGTCTGTGTGTGAGATGGTTTGTCCTTTCTATTTCCGTTCCCTAAATAACTATTTATGTGTGTTGCTGAATAAAAATTGTGCCAAAACCTGTGAAAAATGAAAAAAATAAAAACAAGGAAAATTGATTATGATTTTTGAAGAAAATAAATATAAGACCAGTTGTATATATTTGTTTACAAGGGTTTTTGTAGATTGACTTTCATTGCACAAAATTAATGTTGGAAAGTAAATAGTAGTGTCCCAAATCCAACTAATAGGGTTGCAATTTTTTCTGGGAGCACTTAAATGAAACTCCACCCAGTCCAAAAATATATAAATACTAAATTTCAAACAATTGTAATGAACAGAGATCAATTTTAGGAACTACAGGATCTTCTGAAGTTTGTTAGTTTGAATTGGAACTACTTTCTCTCTAATTTTTTAGGAACTAGAAGATCTTCTGAAGCTGTTTTATCCAGATCTTCACATTTTCCTTGAAACTAATTTCTGGTTTCTTTCTCTTCAGCTACGAGCCCTTGGAAATGAGGGGATGGTAAATGAGCTGATTGACTACTTATTTGTGGCAGAAAACCTTCTCTGTAACAATAACACCAATCTTGTAACAGAGCTCTATAATGTAGTGTTGCACTCACTTGTTGATGCTCATGAAGTAAGTGTTACAACCTTATATTGTTTGTCTACAATTCCATGTGTTGGCTACTTACTCTACTTTTGCTTGACAAGCAGACAAAGGTGGCAATAAAGATCTTCAAAAACATGAAATTATGTGGTGTCCTGCCAGATGCTGCAACTTATTCCATCATGACAGAGTGCTGCTTCATTATTAAGTGTGTAAGATCTGCCTGTGCAGTGCTTTCTTTGATGATACGCGATGGACTTGATCTTCAGACAATTAATTATACTAATATGATAAAGGTATTCTTGATTTTCACAATTCAAAAGTCCCGCAAGCAAACATCTCATCATTCTTTTGGCTAAATTATTTCCAAGTGATATATTGCACTTCTTTTCACTGATCTGAATTGCTTATTTCCACATCAAACTAAATCCCATACCAAGTCTCATATTCAAGCCTCCCTTCTGGTGTTGGTATTGCCATTAAAAAAAAAAAAAAAGAAGTTGAATGGCTCTAATTTAAATCCAGTCAAAACCAAGTCCATATTCAAAGATACTTGAGATTTGACATGTACAATACCCATGCTGCTTTGCATCTTGCTATTTTTTCCTTTTCTGTTCTTTGAACATAGTATTGCAGATATTGTATTGTTTGTTCAATACTCATGCTGCATTGCATCTTGCTATTATATTGTTTGAATCTCTAGCACAATCCATACTATTTGGAATAGATCCAGTAGTCAATTGTATAAATGTATCTAGGGAGAATTCGCCTTGCAGCGACTATTCTGTTCATCTTCTGCAAAGACATCACCAAACTCTAGCTAACGTGTCTCCGTTCGATGGTCATTGGATTTGGCATACTCATCGTTCTGACTTCTATGATATGTTTTTTCCCAATAAATCTGTTTTCATTATATTTTCTATTTAGTTGTGCAAATTCAAGTTTTGCATCTCCTTTGAGTCTGAGGAGTGATGTTGAGTTTTGCATCTCCTTTTGCATCTCCTTTATTTCCTTTTCATGTGTTTTAGTCAACATTATATAGGCTTGCCCTTGTTCTGATTTTAGTCACTCCAGTTTGCAATACCGTTTTATTT